>KE505139.1:15360-27119 GCA_000441515.1 Elaeis oleifera
GTATCTTCTCCGTCCGAGCTCCGTTTGTGTGATCTTGGTCTCGTTGGACTCCGTTTTCGTCACGAACTTCGCTGTGGGCTCATTGTGGGCTGAATCTCGAGACGTCAAATCCTAACAGATTTATTTTATGGTGTAGACAGATATTTGGCCCTAGGTCAAGATGTGAGATTGACTTATTAACTTTATGCCTTAGCATATTGACCTCACTAATCATAACATGCTAACCTTTGATGGTTTGTTGTGTATTGTTTTTTAGGTGTGATATAATTTTGAACAATATATGTGAATATTTCAATAGTTATATTATGGAAGCTAGGGACAAGCCTATTATAAATTTGCTAGAGGCTACAAGAAGGCTTCTTATGCAATAGTTCTAGGCTAAGAGGCAAGCTATATAGAGGTATGGAGGTCCAATACCTCCTAATATCTAAAAGAAGATAGAGTTAGCTTAACTGCATGCTATGAATTGCTACATTATAGGAGATGGTGAGGGCAGTTTCAAGGTTGATCATCTAGATGGTGCGTTTATAGTTGACTTAGAGAGGAATTTGTAGGTGTTGGAATTTGATTTCATCGGAACCTTCTATGTCATGCAATTGCAGCTATCATTTTTTCAAGGAAAGAGGTAGAGGATTTTATACACCGCTAGTATGCTAGGGATATATTCTTCAAAGCCTATGAGCTAGTTATTAAGCTTGTGGTTAGTCTTTAGTTTTGGGAGCCCTCACAATTTGATTTAGTAGTTGCACCCCCACTAAGAAGGCCTCCTGGTAGGCCAAACAAGTGCAGAAGAAGAGGGGAGGATGAAGTGCAGAACCTGCATAGAATCAAAAGAAGTGGCTCCATTCTCAAATCTAGCAATTGTTTAGAGTGGGGCCATATACCAGAATATGCAAGAAGGACATACCTTCCAGGAACAAGTGGGGGAGGTTCCTTAGTAAAAGCCAAGGCAGCCAGTAGGTCAGGTCCTATAAGGGGAAGGCCAAGAGAGGAAGAATACAACGGGACAACTCCCGAAAGGTAAGCAATGCTACAATCGCCAAAAAAACGAAAAAGGTAAGCAATGCTACACCATTTAAGGATTTGATTCCTGGAAAAAAAATAGTAACACATGGTTTCCAATTTTAGGTGCACATTCTGACCAACAATGCGACACATTTGATGAACCCAGGGTACATTGAACCATTTTACTTTAGGGTAAATGTGTTGCTTTATGGTAAATGCCTATGCAACATATTGTGCCATGGTTACTTGTGTTTGAGTTCTTAAGCTGTAAAAAAGCCCAACCATGCCTCCTCAGCAGTAGCACACTGGAAGCACCCCATGGAGATATGGAACCTACTATAGGATTAGTAGGAGACTAGTAGTGCCAACCTCCATTCCCATGTTGGTGGAGTGCATCTTGGAAGATTGCATGGAGGGGGCACCAAGAGACAACAAGAAGTGCGTTACGTAGACTAGCAGTAGCTTCCAAGAGTCATTCCTCTTAAACAGCAATAGCCTTAGCTTCAGCACCAACAATAGCATCAAATCTAGCCCCAGTAATAGCTATAGCATTAGATCCAGTCCCACCAGCAGTAGTTGCATCTGCACCACCAACAACAATACCAGCACTAGTATCAGCAGCAGCAACATCATTAGCATTAGCGGCAGCATCGGCCTCATCAAGTTAGACTTAGCCCTCCTAAAGGCCTCCTTGGTGGATTTGATACCATTTTGTCCATCTTTCTACCATTTGATACCATTTTTGTGGAACTGAATGTCACGGTTTGTAGTACCATCTATATTATTTGATATAGTTGTGTTACTTTTAGTATATGGCACATCTTAATGTAACGGTGAATATGAAACTTTTGTGTAATGGTGAACGCGATGGCATAGTTGAATGTGAAACTTTTATGTTTCATTTATATGATGTTTTATTGTCATACTTTTTGATTTGTTATATAGTTTGAAAATGGTGTTTCAGTCATGTGATAAAGTGTAGCAACCTACGACCTTACCTAAAAAGACTAGTTGGAAGGTATTATTTGGATTCTTTAATTTTATATAAGCATCCAAGATTTTCTCAACAAATAATCAATATGTGACTAAATAAATATTTGTAATATACTCCTATTTAAGTCCTGGTATCTTCATCAGATTAAGGATCCAAATCTATATAAATTTATTTATAAACATCATGATCGATCTATGATCAGTCAATTCATGCTGTAATGTCCCTTAGTCTATATGGGTTACAGCTTGGGCAGCTCTGATACCGTTTGATAAAATTTAGGATCTTATCTAAAAAGATTAGTTGAAAGATATTATTTGGGTTCAATTGGTCTTACATAAGTATCCAAGATCTTCCTAGTAAATAATCGATATGGGACTAAATAAATATCTATGCAGATCTTTGCAATTCTGATACCATTTGTAACAATCTAAGATTTTACCCAAATAGTACTTTCTGATTAGTCTTTTTGGATAAAATTTTGGGCTATCACATAAAGTATTAAGTATCAAAAGAAGGGTTAAGTATTTATGATATCCGGCACAGTTGAGTCCATGATATTTTTTAGTCATTTGTGATACTTTTATTTCATTTGTGCTAAGTCAAAGATATGTTAATTATCAATGATATATAGTAGAATGTGAGGTTAAATATCAGCAATCTTGGACATTTCATTTATGCTGAGTTTCAATCATTTGTTTATACTTAAGTATTGCTGCATACCCTTAGGTATCAGTTTATGTTGGACGAAGCATCCCCACATGGAACCCTCTGGACCTAGCTCGTCTCCAACTCCTCCTCCTATCCGTGAATGCCATTCAAAGCAGAGGAGTGATCAAAGACAGTCGTCTTAGAGGGTTGCAGCATCGTTTCTGCCATCATCAGTGCCTTGTTCTCTGTAGGTAACCCCTTCTAGGTCTACTTCCTATCCTAGGGTGGTTTGCATGGGAAGAAAAATAGATTTTGATTTTTTGGAAATAGAGGGTTTCCCATTTGGACAGAAAATTAAAAACTTAAGATTGGGATTTTTTGTGTTCACTTGACATTTTGACCTATCCCAATCTAGTAAGAGAATTTAATGCAAACTTGAAATCGGGACATGATATTATGAAAACCGAGGTTAGAGTTGTCCAGATTATGTTGGATGCAGAACATTTCGCAAGAACCTTAAAAATGAGAACAGAGGGGAGCACATCAGATAAATTAGAAAAGAAATCAATTGGATTGAAATATATTTTGGGTAGAGAGATTTTGAATGAATTAGAGGAGGTGAGAGCAAACCAGCTTAGTACTAAAATGTGCCTCCTACATCACATTGCGAATTGGATTTTCTTCCCAAAGATGGAAGATTTGATTTTGTATCGGGACTTGACATTTCCTTCATGTATCATGTGATCAAAGAGATTCCCCTAAGCTTGGCAGCCCTGATGATCAGATATATGGAGAATGCTGCAGGCAGGATAAGGGTCTCTCTATCCTATGGTATGGTTTTGACTCTTATCTTTAAAGTATGGGTAGATGTTGAGGAGAAGACTACTATAACTCTCATGCATACTGACACATACAATGATGGATCACTGCGATGGATGAATTTTCAGAAGATTGACGATTGTTGGATTCGTAGGGGAGAAGGATAGGATGATGATTCAGATGAGGGTGAGGCTCCGATAGCTATTCCTATGGTATATATTAGATCTAAGGAGCCATTAGTAGGTCAGGTAGAGACAGTTTCTAATTGTTCAGAGAGTTTGATAGACCATCCTTCGACTAGATGAGGATGCACACTTATTGAGAGGGTCTCCATATGGATCATGGATATAGTTCGTGCCGAGATTCAGAGCTATATGTCAAAGACTATATTTTACTCAGAGAGGAGACAGCCAAATCTATTCAAACGATCATTTCTATAAGGACGAATGTTCAGAGGCAGCCATCTGGAGATACTTATCTACCCTCACTATCTCAGTCTGGACCCTCTACTTAGGATTTCATTGATCCACCTTCATAGGATGCTAGGACTCATCTTGTAGAGCTTTAATTTTCCAAGCAATCCTTCATTTTGACAAATGTATATGGCATACATTTTGGACTTTCGATGTTTATGACCTTTGTAATCACTTTTGTAATTACTTTTTGAAATCAATGAATAAAAGTGGATCTTTTTATGAAAATTCAATGTGTAACTATTTGTTTGATGCTTATTTTTGAATACTTGTTTGATTGTGTATATGCTATATTCATAAAACTAAAGGAGAGAAAAATGTAGAGCTTATTTTCTTGAAATTAATTGAATATGCACAATTTGAAAGACAAAGAGAGAGAATTAAGAAAATAAATTTTTGATATTAATTATGAAAAATAAGGAGAAAAATATAATTTGAATATTAAAGAAAAATCATTTTAGGACTTAATTAAACTACTCATTGATCAAAAGTGTAGAAACTAATCGTTATTGCTGTTCTCCGTGCTTGGAGTCAACTCCAATTCTTTAGAGATCGACTCCATCTGCCCATGAGTCGACTCAAACTTTGCATGAGTCGACTTGATCACGAGATCTGAAAATTAGCTTTCTGTCTTCTCTAAGAGAATCGATTCGTACTGTGTATGAGTCGACTTGAGCCGTGCCAGTCTTATTCTAACGTGTCAGAGTCGATTTTTTTTCTCTGAGATCGACTCCTCATCAGTCTGAAACTCAAAATCTCTTCTGTTTCAATCCATTCAGTGCAGGGGTTGGCTCCTAGCCTCCTGAGGTCGACTCTACTAAGTTTGAAACTTGAAAAATCTTCTTAACTTTCATAATCATATGTCTTATGATAATGTCAAGAGTTAATTTGTAGGTTTTGTACTCAAATAATTTCAAATCCAATCAAGCTCATTTTAATTTAAGTTTCTCAATTAATAATGTAATATGGAAGTTAAAAGGCATGCTGAATTTGAAGAAAACTTATGATCATAACAATTTAAAATGATACATAGAGGAGAGTATATTGATTTTGAAATTGAAGTAAAATCAATACATTCAAGTCATCGAGTATGATCATTATAAATATTGATAAATCAGCACAATCAATCTAATATACTCAATAATTATAGCAATCAATGATGATATGATGAGAGAATAGGTTTTGCTTTTATCAAACAACATCATCTATTCACTTTAAGTCCAAAGCATCCATGTTCAAAAATTTGCTCCTTTTATGCCTTTGGATGCTTAGGATACTTGCAAAATATCTTAATTTTTGATACCCAAGCCAGAAAAGTAGCAACCCAAGAGGGTGAATTGGGTTCTTTCAAAAATTTCAACTAAATAAATATTTAAACAAGTGTGTGATTTAAATTAACTAATTTTTGTATTTATGAAGTGTAAGCAATATATAGCAGTGGAATAAGTAAAACTATATAAGAATTAAAATGAAACAAGGCAAGTGAAATAAGAGAGAAGAAGGCATAACACAAATACAAAATAATTTATAGTGGTTCGGTGCAATCCCGCATCTACATCCATTCTCCAAGAGTCCTTTGAAAATTTCACTATAATCAGCCTAATTAAAGAATATTTGTTTATTCGGGATTATAAACGAATTTAATTGATTTTACGGGATCATCAACCAAAAAGTGTAGAAAACTAGTCGTTATTCTTATTCCTGTGCTTGGGGTCGACTTCAATTCTTAAAAAGTCTACTCCATCTATCCACGAGTTGATTCGAACTCTGTATGAGTCGACTCGGCTACAGGATCTGAAAAATCAGCTTTATATTTTCTCTGAGAAAGTCGGCTCGTACTATGCATGAGTCAACTCGAGCCCATGCCAGTCCTGTTCCAGCATGCTAAAGTTGACTCCTTTTCCTAGGGTCAGCTCTTGATCAGTCTGAAATTTAAAATCTCTTCTGTTTCAGCTTATTTCAGTATAAGGTCGGTTCTAACCTCCTGGGGTCGAATCCACTAAGTCTGAAACTTGAAAAATCTTTTTTGAAATTCTTAACTTAGCTTCTTTTGAGGAGTTCTTTTTCATGGATTGATTCTTCAATTAAAGCACCTAGAAATTTCTATATCCAATCTCGAAATATATTATTAGAATCATAACTACTCAAAGTTTGGTGATCATCAAAATCAATCATAGGATCAATAGTTTATAAACTAAAATGTGATTCTATAACCTGGTTTCATAAATTGAAATATGATTCCATAAACCACATATCCTTAAATATTAGAATGCACAGAAAAAAATATTGAACAACAGTATCATCTAGAGTGCCTTTAAGTATCAGTTAGTATCCTTAAATATCAACTTTAGTGGTTGAAACATGATTCTACTATGTCAAAAGTATTTAAACATGACAAATAAGGAAATAGCTAGCTCCAAATAGCAAGCATTTCCATTCATTGCATTCTTAAAAAATTGCATACATACACCAAAAGTTTACAATTATAACACTTGGATCCCAAAAGTTTATTGTATATATGTTTAGACCCCAAAAGCAACCTATATTCACTAGTGAATGAAATGTGATTCTATGATGATAGAAAAGTGGCATTCTGATATATCAATATGAGAGATAAGGACATAGCTAGTACCAGGTTTTAAGCATTTTTCATTCACCGCATTCTTAATATATTACAAGGATTCTCTAATGGCTAAAATATGATTCTATAACATCAGCAAAGTTGTTATGTGCCATTTATACTAGAGAGTAAGAATAGAGCTGGCAACAGATTGAAAACAGTTCCATTAACTACATTCTCAAAATATCACAAATGGACCCCATAAGTTCACAATAGTAACACTTGGATCCCCGATCGATGTTTAAAACCCTCCCTTGATTGCTTCATCTACAGGTGCTTATGGGGTCAAATTCTTCATGCTAACCCTCCCATTCCACTTTTAACTCTCCACTCTAGTGCCAACACACCTCTTGTGATCACCTAGAAAGCAACCACGCACCATGTCCAGTACTTTTCCTCGATCTGCAGATTCGGATCTCATTTTCCAGATTTTTATCTCTCATCAACTTGCTGATGATCTCTCTAGAGCATGATGATGGTAGAGAATCATGCCATTGATATACATCCTCTTCTTATCTGCATTAACATATTCAAGAGATTTGTCTGACTTTTTGATTGGAAAATTAGCTACAAATCAATGAGCCCCTTACCTTGTACATGGAGCACCCATAGAACTACCGTTGGGAATTAAATAGGTTCATAAGGTCTTCAAATGGAGCCTCAACCCATAGGCAAACAGGAAGATTTTGATGGGAACTTTGGCCAGAGTTCATACACAAAGCCATGGAGGAGCTCTAGCGTTGTGGGGAGCTTTTCAGATTCCTCTATGTCTCTCCACTCTTTCCTCCTCTCTGTCTTCACTGGACTCAACCAGATTGGGCAAAACCCTGATTTGAAAAGAAGAAAGAGGAATGGGAGGAGTCACGTATGATCACTGCATGATCTTCTTCCCTTCCACCAAAAACTAACCCCACTTCTAATCCAGCTAGGAAGGGTATTAATAGAATGTTATGTCCGAGCTTATGTCATGTGACAATCACATGTTTACGGATCCTAATCGAGTTAGACGGTTTCGCTACATGGCAACTAAAAATTAAGTTACGTATTCTAATTGAAAAAAATGAGAAGTTTTGGGGGATAAGTAGTTTTTGTGGATCATTAGCAGGATGGAATTCGATGGAAGAACTCTTGAAAATGTTGATGACATCAAAGTATCTTTCACTCTTTACTATGAGGAGCTCTTCAGTAAAGCAGCTCCCATTGATTTTAGAATAGACTAGGATGCTCTCTATTAGAAAAAATCTTTGAATCTCTCCGATCTTGATCGATCTTTCACCGAAGGAAAATCTTGACAGTAGTCTTCAGCCTAGCAAAGGATAAGGCATCAGGATCAGACGGCTACCTAGTATCCTTCTATCAACAGTATTAGCTTTTGATCAAACATGACATTTACAAGATATTCGAAGGTTTGTATGAGGGCTCAATCGATTTATCAAGACTTGATTACACCTTCCTGGCTCTTGTCCCAAAGAAGTATGATTGCTTAACAGTTGCTGATTACTGTCCCATTAGCTTTCTCCAAGGCATTATGAAATCATCTAAAAATGCTAAGTAATAGGCTCTCCTATCATATTGATCAGTTGATTTTTTTTCCAATCAGCATTCATAAAAAAAGATTTATTAGAGATAGCATCCTCTCAGCATCAGAGGTCATAACCCACTGTAAAAAATCCAAGCAGAAAGGAATTGTTTGAAGGTAGATTTCATAAGGCTTTTGATTATGTAGATTGGAGCCTTCTATTAGATTTATTGAAAGCCAGAGGTTTGGACCTAAGTGGTGCTCCTGGTTTCCTCTATATAATCTTCTAGTAAGCTTGCAATGTTAATCAATGGAGAGCCCACGTGATGGATCATGGCCAACCAAGGGCTCAAACAGGGAGAACCCTTATCTTCATACATTTTTATTCTTGTGGCTGACATTTTAAATCAAATATTATTATTAGCTTCTTCAAATAACCTTATTGTAGGCATTGGCTCACCCAAAACAATAGGTAATCTCATGTGTCTCCAATATATGGATGACACTATCATATTCAGCAAAGCCACAAAGCATTCCATCAGAAACCTCAAATTTTTGATTTACTCCTTCGAACTCATCAGTGGCTTGAAAATTAACTTCTCTAGGAGCTCTATCATTGGTTTGGGCCTCAATCAAAACATTAGTTTGGGCTTCTAAAAAATTATGGGATGTTCACACTCATCCTTGCCAATGAAATACTTGGGTTTCCTGCTTCACTATAGAACATCATGAAGAGATGATTGGATCTTTTTGGAGCATAAGCTGGAAAAGAACCGGAGGCATTGAAAGGATGCCTACTCTCTATGGCGGGACGACCACTTCTAATAAATATTATTTTGGGTGCAAGTCCCACTTACTGGATCGCCATCTTCAAGATACCTTCCTCCACCATTCAGATGATTGAATCATCGAGGAGAAGTTTTTTTGGCGAGGTCACCAAAGTAACATGGTGGTCAAAGTTTAATAAGATGGGATTACTCATGCAGACCAAAATATTTTGGTGGATTGGATATCATTAACATCAAACTCACGAATCAATGCCTTCTTACCAAATGGTGGTGGAGGTATTACAATGAACCCCATTTATGTTGGCGAAAATTAATTTATCAGCTCTATTTCAAAAGAAGGCACCAAGTCAATGCTTATCAGAAGCAAGTAGGAAGGCTTCACTCTCTTGGAGGAATGTTATGAAATACGAGAATTAGTTCTTCTCTAGCTCTTCCTTCATCCAACATAAAGGAGATCAAATCACTTTTTGGCATGATAACTGGCTACTGTAGACCCGCTTAAGATGCTTTTCCCTATTTTATTTGCCTTAGATGATGATCAGGGAGTCTCTATTGCCACATTCCTAGAGCATTTTGGTGCTGCCAATCCGAGTTTGTATTGTCTAAATGCTCAAAGTAAAGAAGAGTTGTCCTGCCTTCAAATTATTTTAAACTCAGTCATTCTTACTCGGGTCGATGACAAAGCCATGTGGAAACGGTCTTCAAATAGACTTTCACATTGGGAGATTGTTACCTTTCCTAAGCCATGGAGTTCCAAGTCTCTTTGCTTCGGTAAACTAGATTCTTCCGATCCATAAAGAAATCAAGACATCCAATTGGCAAAGCATTAACAATAGAATACTCACAGTGGAAAATTTGAGGAAAGGAACTGGATGGTGCCTTCTTATCCGAACTGCAGCAAAGTGTTCGAAACTACAAATCATCTTATGTTAATTTGTTCTTTTGCAACCATAGTTTGACAGCAGCTAAATTTAATCTATTTCCTAGCCTCCCTCAGACAGATAAAAGATCAGCTTGGGATTGTTGGTTCTTAGCAATAACTTGGTGCATGTGGAAGGAAAGAAACAACAGATTTTTTTAATTCCTTGCCAGCTCGCCTTGGCTTGTCTTGCAAAAAGCTGCTCACTTGTTTAAGGAGTGGATGTTTCTCTGTAATGGAAGATTTCGTATGTCCGCAGCAAGTTATCTGAACACGTGTCTGCTCTAAATCGTTCGTCCATGCAAGCCATGCATGTGGATCCCGTCTATGCTTTTTTCTCTTAGTTTCGCCGAACTTCTCTAAATTTTTTTCACTTCCTTCTTGGAAACTATCTAAAGTTCTGTGCTCTGTACAAATCTATCGAGTCCACTGTTTTGTCAGGCTGTTCCCTCTCTTTCGGTTGCCTCCCTAGCAAAATGGAAGAATGCATTTATAATCTTATATTTGAAAACATTTGGGTGGCTACCTCCGATTTTATTAAAAAAAAAAGCTTTTGTGAAAAGTTAGAAGGATACTGCTATAATTCTCTTTATTAATAATTAATTTTTATCATAAAATTAACCAAATCGGCCACCAGCTGTATGTTAGATTTTTCTACGAAAGATTGCAAAACTGGCCTAAACAATCTGACTTGGTGGCGTGTCTTATCGACCCAATCATGCTCCAAACCCAACCCAACACTTGAGCTGGGCATGTGACAAAGATGCATATCTTCTAGGATAAAGCCCCAAAGAATATGCAAAGCATTAAAATTGAACAAACCATGGCATTACTAATGTAATCCTTATTTCAAAGCAAGATAAAATATCTCACCATTAACAAGCAACAAAAGTTGTCCAATTACAAATCATCAGATAATTGACTAGTATTAGGGATGCTCTAACTATTCCTCCTCTCACAAGTAATCCCAAATCAAAGACAACTACTAAGTATCTTGTGGCCTGAAAAAAAAAGTGAAGAAGTGGTGTGAATTAACAGCTCAACAAGAATCACATGCGTATATCAATATAAATAAGTAAAGATAAAATAGCAAAAATAAATATTTGATTAAATGCAAATATCATTAAATCATATACCAACTAACCAACATTGTTTAAACAAATCGGTATGCATATTTACATGTTAGACATCATCAAATAATTGTTCTACTCAAGAAATATATATCATATATCATCAAATAATTGTTCGTTTCAATAGATATATTAATAATAACTAATCTGCTTTTTTTCTGATTAGCAAGGTCAGATTCAACAACTGTTATCTTTTCATCTTTAGACTATCTATGGTTATGCTTTAGTCCATGACTGATAATTTAGAATCACAAACCTTAGCCTATAATGATAGTAAAAAATGTTATAGTTTGGCATGTGATTAACAATCCATATTCCTACACTTTGGCATGTGAGGCAAACTAAAATGCCAATCTTTGGTCTCTGACTTGCAATCCATAATCTCAAGTTCAGCACATGACAGCAAACCAAAGTATCACTCTTTGACCTATGAGTGGTAATATATAATCCCATGCTGTGGCCCGTGGTGGCAATCAAAGTGTTACACTTTACCTATGACTACCAATCCATGATAATGTGGCTAGTCCAAAATCCTTCTTACTTAACCATCCAATTAATTTATTCTTACCAAATAAATATAATCTAATGCTATATTCTTTGCCAAATCTCAAAGGAACTTGTATCATATTTCTATTCCTAACCAAATAAAAATGTATGGTGTCTGCATGTGCATGTGTATATATATAGGCAATCATGCGACGAATGATCATCACATCCCATGCAAAACAAAATCACTTATACATGATATATACATACATAAATAAACACACATACACACGCATACACACACACACACATATACACCCATATATACAAACATACATACATATATGCATGTATATAT
>KE505139.1:46893-61181 GCA_000441515.1 Elaeis oleifera
CCTCTGTCATGAGTCCTGACTGAATTAGGGTTAAGGTGAACTCGTCAAACCCAACATCAGTCATATGAATCAATCGATCGATCCGAGTCTGATGTGAAATTCCAATGAAAACTCTTTTCTATTATTTCACTATGCCATGGCCATGGGCTTAAGGACTCGATCTTTCGATCATCATAGGACTACTCCTCTCATCTACCGAGGTTGATAGATCCCATCTTGGTGCAATCTGGTTCCTACAATGAATATGCTACAGCCAACATACACCTCAAGATTTCAAATGGTTAGGAGACCGAGTTATGGTGTAGTCAAACTATAATACACTCGAGGTGAACTGTCGATGCACCTCAGGTCAAAGAACTAGACACACAGCTACAGCATTGAGCTAGTCATCGACTAGAAGGTAGACTTCCTTATGACTGCTCGAGGTGATCACACTCAGTACTCTTGTTCTCAACGAATACCTGTACTCTCGCTCTGGTGTCTCCACATCATAGACTCAAGACACATCTACTCTAAGAAAGCGATTGTACACCAACCTTCCGGATCGATCACCATCCTCGTGATGATCTTATGGTCAGGAGCTGTTTATGAGTTAGTTATGTAAATTCATACTTTAAATTTCAACTCTTGAAAATATGAATTAACATTCCTACTAACTCAAAGGATGTATCACAGACATAATGTACACAATGTGATAGTAAAATAATCTTTTATTCATTTATAGTCAAAATTATAAATTTGTCCTTAGATTTGTATAGGAATGTGTCAGCCAATCTGGCATCTAGGGCACACATCTAAAACTTTAAACTTTTGGCACAGGAACAAATGTTTTGCACCCGAACATCCTCAAGTGCTTGAATTGGGTACATTTTTAGTCCACACCTTTTTCGGATAATTTTCATTCAATGATTTTGAAAAGATCGATTGATCAAGTAACAAGCTATGTGCATAGCCTCTCCCAAAAGGATCTTGACAACTGGCATATGACAATATACATCGAATCTTCTCATAAATTATACGATTCACACTCTCCACCACACCGTACGTTATGCCAAGAAGTATCAAATTCTATCTTCTCACACTGAATACTATGGTGATCATTATAATATTCTTCAAATGGACCTCTATATTCTCCATCATTATCGATAGGCATGCACTTCAAAAGGCTTTTCAATTTTTCTTTCAACTTTAGAATGAAAGTGCTTGAATATGCCAAAAACTTCATCTTTGGGCTTCATAGTATAAGCCTATACCTTTGTAGAAGTATCATCTATAAAAGTTATAAAGTAAGTAGCACCATACATGGATTTTACTCTCATGGATCCACAAACATCAGAATGAATCAATTCCAATAAATCATGCTTTCTAGTAGAAATATGTATAAAGAAAACCCTATGTCATTCATCAAGAATACAATAAGTGCATTAGTTCAAAGAAGTACTTTTGACTTTTGAAACAAGTGCTTTCTTTGCAAGAACTTAAGAAACTTTCTCACTCATATGACCAAGTCGCTTGTGCCATAAATCTATAATAGCTTCTTTCTATAAGATATTGATTTGGTTCTTGCATACTTTAGCTTGTGTTTGGTAAAGTATATAATATTTACTCTCTCTTGCTATAACAAGAGCATCCTTCATAAGTTTCCAACATCCATTAATAAATCGATTTTTAAAACCTTCATTATCTAATTTTCTAGTGGGGATCAAGTTCAAATGTAGCTCCAAAATGTGCCTCACATCTTTGAATATCAATTTAATATCCAAACTAGTCTCAAAACAAACATCACCTATCCCTACAATTTTTGCAATGCCTCTATTACCTATCTTTGTAGAGCCAAAATCACCCATCTTTTAAAAAGTAAGAAATCCAATCATGGGGTAGCATGACATAAAGCACCACCATAAATGACCCAATCCAAGTCTTGATTTGTAATGCCAAAGTAAGTTTCATTACAAGCGGATAAAATAATTAACTCTTCATCAAAAGAAACAGCGATAGTGTCCTTATCCTATTTCTTACCTTCACCTTTACCTTTTTCTTCTCCTTAAGAAATTTACAATTCCTCTTTATATGGCCGAGTTTGTCACAATTATAACAATGTATGCCTTTTCTCGATTTAAATCTTCCTTTCGATTTTTTCTGACAATGAGAATTGTGACTTTTACTCCTCTATTATCCAAAATAAGAATTTGTGATTGCGAAGAATCCACATTCCTTCTTCTAGTTTTATTCTCAAGCAAGCTAGCTTTAGTTATGCTCATTATTATTACTTCATTTGACGTCAAAGTCTCATAACTATCTGGAAGTGAAATTAGTAGTAGTGATGTTTGGAACTCATCTGCCAACACCATATTCATGGTTATAAGTTGACTCACCAAACTTTGCATCTCATTCAAGCAGTCCACCATTGAAGTGCCCTCCTTATACTTCAAATTAACAAGCCTTTTAATCACATAAAGCTTGTTGTTAGTGGTTTTTCTCTCATACAAATCTTTAAGCTTCTTCTAAAGTATATTAGCCAATGTTTCATTCTCCATATAGTGGCAAATATTGTCATACATCTATTGCCAAATGAAGCCAACACATTATCGATTTAAAAGTTTCCACTTATTGTCGGTTACATCTTTAGGTTTGGCATCATCACCCTCCAAGAAAGCATGCATCTCTTTACAATAAAGTAAATCTAACATCTTGCCCTTCCATATTCTCCTATTCTAGTTGTATTCATCTCCATAACTCACTCAGGAATTTTATCAAACATCTTGTAGGCAGGAGCTCTGATACTATTTGTTGGGAAGAAGTAATTCCTTCTCCTCCTAAATAAACTATGAATAATATTTTACAAGCCCGATCTACAATGGCAAACAATAATCCAATAGAACTAGAAAATCCAAGCAAGCAAGAGAATAGAAGCACTAAATTTTTACATAAAAAATCTTTCAAGAAAGAGAAAAACCATAGGGTACCAAATGAAAATCTACTAATCAATGATATAAAGAGTACAAGAGATCCACAAAAATAAAATAATGCAAAAACACAAACAAAACTCTACAAAAAAAGGTATCAACAAGCTTTCAACTTATAAAATTTGTAAGAACACCCTCAAAGCAAGAAATATCCAACTTTTTTTAGAAGCACTAAACACTCTTATAGATAAAATAAATGAAGAAAATCAAGCTCCTGTATCTTGAACTTCAATCTAAGAAGAACCTTATATGAGAAACCTTTATTATATATAGAAACTCAAAATCCTATATCTTCTTTATTTTTCTTCCTATTCTTTTCTTCTTTGTGTAGGCTACCACTTAAAAAACAAGGCCCATGCTCAATATCTATTAATATGGTATAGGCCACCCCATATGGTGTGAGCCTGAAACATAAGTAGTAAGCCCAACATGTATGTAGCAAAAATCTATCTTTGTTGCTGCAGTAGATGCCCTAGTCTCATGTTCCGTATTCAAGAATCTCTGTAGGATTGAGAAGAGAACTGAAACTAGTAGCCAAGAAAGAGTAGAATAGGAATAGAGGAGAGAGAGTGGAGATGGAGAGTGAGATGAAAAGTAGAAGAATGATGGGTTGGAGAAGAATGAGAGAGGATACATGAAAGAATTTGGTTATTAAATAATATTAATTATTAGTACAATTTCCAAATCATGTGAAGGCTCCTTTTCCCTATACCACCCCACACTCAGCATCTCCCTCACATGTGGAACCTTTTCTGCTAAATTTGCTAATAAATCATGATTTGAAGAATTTTATGATTATTTTCAAATTTCAAAGTTACTTATTTGTGATTGGTCATAACTAAAATCAACCTATGGCATCCAAATTCTTTTTCATGCCTCAAGTAAGGGGATTTATCATTTGCTGACCGATTAATTGTATAAAGAATACAAGGGAGAGGATGAGTGAAAGAATAAATGAATTTTGGTTAGAAGTTGTTGCGGTACAAGCTAAATAGGGATAAAAGAATTACAAGGGAGATGGAATTTAACATCTCCACTGCTCCAATCTCGATCAATTCTATTGCTCGGACCTCGCATGGAAGCAAAGGAAGAAGTCAACTCCTTAACTTACAGGTGAGACTCAAGACATTTATTGATAGTAGAATCATATCCAATGACAATTTTGCAAGTTACTCAAACTCCATATATAGGAAGGTCGACCTTCCACTCCACATGTCTCTTGGCCTTCATGAGTGAGCAAGATGAGCCTCCAATATGTGGGACATGCAGAAATTGGTCGAACTTTTGCTCTAGGCCACTCGATATCTATGTCAAAGTAAACTAAACTTCGTTCTTCAAGCAGAACCAGAGCTCTGTATTAATTGGAAAATTATTTTGCTGTCAAGAAAAGTTTTAGATCCTAGAATGCCGGAAGGGGTGCATCAAAGCAAGCACTCTATAGGATTGTAAGATAGAAAGCAACTGACACCTATTAAAAATGTTGTAATACTGAAATGTCTGAGAAAAAGTAAGCATATCTCATTTCTATTTTTTATCATGCAGATTTGAAGTTATTTTCAGCAATAACTTCCTTAAGAAAGTAGTTTCTTACTCTAGTAACTTCTTCTCTAGTGGTTACCAATAATTTTTCCATAGATTACTCTCTTTGGATGGTTATTCCTGCAAATAACCTCTCTATATGCTGATAACTTTCACTTGAGCATAAACTTCAACAGCAAGCCATCCATACGTGGCCTTTAGTGCCAGTAATAAATGACCACATATGAACCTTTCAAGCGTCACAATATAAATAATTAACTAAATCTTGGGTGGATTAATATGCTTTACCCTTTATTATAGGTGGTTGATGACCAATTTATTTTAGATATAAACAATAATTTTTTTGTATTATAGTTGCAAAACATTAGCAGGCAGCTTATCAAATATGAATAGTTCACAAAATTTTCAAACATTCACTAAATTTAGTTACCATATTTGATGCTCCAATATTATTGATATATTATTTCTCTATATATAAAGCAAGGTCCCAAGGATATTTGCTCTTCTCCATCCTACACCTATATATAATTTCATTTTATATTCCTTTTCTCTTGTATTTATATTTGAGATGGATTTTGTTTCAGTATCTATTTTTCTCATATTTAAATCAATAATCTCGCATCCAAATCGGACATATACAACTGTTTATGAATTATTGTATTAAAAATATCTAAAAAGAAAAACTCTCATATTTTGGTCATCCCTATCCTATGTATTAGATAGACCCAAAAATGCTAAAACTTAGGAAGAGTGTGAGGACTCATGTAGGCATATGGAGATGTATAAAGACTCGTAATATTTGTGATTAGACATATGCTATGGAGCATATGATGACTAATGGTAATTGTGATGGGACGTTAGCTAGCAAAGACTCCAGAATTCAAATGGAAGAAGTGTGATGACTCATACTAGAAAATATTCAAGAGTATGTGAGGATTTGTAGAGCTTATGCATTAAGGAGATGTTGAGTGCCTATACAACACGAGAAATCCATATAACACCATAAGCTAACCTTTTAGATGAGTTCCTGGATTTTAATAATATCCATCTTTTCAATTGAAAAAATTGCAACTAAGACTTAAGAGGGAACTAATTCTAGGAATATTCTCATGTAGTGAATTTGTTGCATTTGAGAATAGTTATCGTTGGCCCAGCCCATGTAAATCCTCCATGTGATGATATTGCATTCTTGTGGCTTGCTAAGTCTTCGTCATTGTATCAGAAGATCAGTGTAAGGGACCGGTCCATTGACCGACAAACCCAAGATTTTTTTTTATTTTGCATGAATTTTAAGGCATCTGAAAAAAGTTCATGCACTATGCACATGTGAGAGGGAAGGAAGACTCCCAATGGGAGTCTTCCTCTTCTCTGATTCCAACTAGGAAAAGAAGAATCTAGGCCATCCTAAAGCCCTAGGATCCTTGATCTATAAAAGGTCTTCTCCTCCATCTAACTCTCTCACCCCAAATCCCATCCACCGTCAGCAAGAAATTTTCAAGTTGTTTGTAAATTTCTCCAGAGAAATCATTAGGATTTCTCTGACAAATTGGGCATAAAACCTCACCAGCTGCGAAGGTAAGGTTTATAGACTTTTTCCCCTTCCTTGTGCTAAATTTAGACCACCGTCACCACTCGGATTCACTTTGGCAAGCCATCGGCTTTCACATGAACATGATTTCTTCTGTTTCATACTTCCTATCCCTTGTTTTTGCTTCACCGACCACTACCAGCCATGGCCATAGTTGAGGTCATCACGGTCGCCACCATCGGACATCATCATGGATGACCCGTCGCCGGCCCTTTATTGTTGTGATAGAGAGGAAGGGAGTAAAAAGGGAAAGTGGAAAAGAAAAAGAAGAGAATGAAGAGAGATCATTGTTCTCTCTCTCTCTTCTTTATTCTCTCTCATCTCTCTCTACCTTTCTCTCTCTCTCTCCTCTTCTTTCTTTCTAATTGGACCAAAAGATCCATAGAAGAGGATTCAGGGCGGGATTTGATATTAGACTCCTAGTGAACCTAATAGAGGATTTAGATAAACAATTTTCACCTTATGGTTTCTTTAATATTGAGATTGGAATTGTAGAAGAACAATCCTCGAGATAGGAGTGTCAAGCGGATTCCCTAACACCTTAATTCATAAATCAATTTGTGAATTAATAGTGAGTGTGTTAAGTTTGACATCAATAGAGGTAAGGATTCTTGGACAAAATCATCTATATGATTATGAAAAATTTTATTTATAACTATATCTGCATGATGCATGTTTTATTTATATACCAGCTTATGTATCATATGTTGATGAATTGATGTCGCGGGATTCATGATTAATTAAAGTTTAACTATAGATATCATATTAAATAATAGAAGTCATGAATTTACTTAATTGATGGGTTACGAGCAGCATCTAGATTAGTCCATCATGCAAAGAATATGATGTATATGCTGGGTGAGGTTCAAGCTATGGTGCAATATTATTTTAGCCTACCACGGGTTGGAGAATAACTATAACTAATCTAATGTCGAAAATCAAATTATGATTTTAATAATATGGACGGAGCATGGCTAGTGTTTGGACTAGTTGGCTATGCAAGAAACATAAAGTATGTGCTGGATTAGCCTTGGACTGGAGTGTAGCATTGTATTTGACCTATCACGGGCTGGAGCATGGTTATACTTAGTCAAATACTAGAAAGATGAACATTAATTTACATAATTGTAAGTATGGAAAAGAAAACATGTGAACTAGTTGGTCATATGTGAAATATGGCGTATCAGCCGCAGGCTGAGATATTTGGCCTACCACGGACTTGAGCATGATTGTAACTAGTCCAATACTAAAGTCAAATCACGATGATGAATCATATCTAATTGAATAATATCTCGACTAGCCAATATATATGAAACATGATATTTGTGATGTCAGCTGCAAGTTAAGATGTGGTTGCTAGCCACGAGTGGAAATGTGATGTCTATTTGGCTTGTCATGGGCTAAAGCATAAGCATGTCTAGTCTAATATCGGAGTGATAATGTGGTCATAATTCAAACTATGTTAATCAAATAATGAAAAATAATTTTACTAAAATATTGTTGAATCAAATTGTTGCTTAGATGGTATATAAGTGACATATATCTTGAGATTTCTGTACGGTGATATGTATGCAACATAGTAGCTATAAGATTAGACTTGATATGCATGTTGGCATGGCTTATGTATATATATTTTATAGCATACATATTGTTATATAGAGCATTATTCAAATTATTGATATATGAATCTTACTATTTCTTATCGGCTAATATTATCGCAAAGGTGTTTCATATTCATCCTGGTATGAGTATGGAGATTCTTACTGGACTGTAAATCTTACATCTTCTTTTCTTTAAAGTTGTAGGATGCATAGCACCGATCATATTGGGCATGGAGTTTCAAACGATGGAATCATTAATTAGTTAGTTAGTTGATTTTTTAATACCAAATAAATGTTTCGATCTTGTGAACCTTATTCAATAAAGATGGATTGATTTGATTTGATAAATATGGTTGAATTTTAAAATTCGTTCGGTATTCTTGTGAATTTATTTTTTATTTAGGCCTTGCATGATTTCTATGCTGTCGGATTCATGTGGCCATATCACATGGTCGACCTAGATATTGGGTTCAGTGTGTGATAATTAGTGCTTTGCTTCTGACAATCATAAAATTGTGAACAATGAAAGGAAAGTTTTAAGTTAGAGATGTCTAATATGCTTAAGTGATCCAAGCCAATCTGCACCATTGGGCTGGCCCATATTTCCTAGGTAATCAAACACAATCTAAAGCAAGCAAAAAGATATAATGGGATGAGTGTTGATCCCAAGGAATGATTTTGATGATCACAAAACATTAAAGCATGAAATTCAAACTAATATCTTAAAGTGTTCTAAGAATGTTTTATAGGAAATAACACCTAAAGAAGTCCTTAGATTCAATTAGGAGAAGTTTGAACAAAGAAATTCTATTTGAAGTTGAATTTCAAAAAAAAACTAAGTTCAAATAAATGAGTTAACTCATTAAATTAAGGAGTCGACTCTGGCATGCCTTGGCACCAGTACATTATTTTGGCATGCAAGCAAGTCGACTTATTTATAAATCGAGTTGACTCTTTCAAAGGGATGGAGCACAGTTTTCTGAAACAAACAGCCAAGTCGACTCATGGAATAGGTGAGTCAACCCATAAAGAAAAATCGAGCCGACTCAAAAGAGGGGAGTCGGCTCTCTCAGGGTGAAATAGAAGATAAATTTTGTGGAGTTGCAGGTGAGTCAACTCAATGACTGAGAGAGTCGAGTCATTTACCAATCTGAGTCGACTCATGAGCCTTTGAGTTGACTTCTACAGATCTGACAATTCAAACAGCTAGTTTTGCAGTAGAATCTATTTCGTTCAATTTTTTTTCCAATGGCTAGATTTTGCCTCCAACAGTCAAAAATGGCTATAAATGGCTTCAAAGTACATTAAGCTTAAAGGAAATCAAGATTAGATATAAGAGAAACAAAGGAATCAAAAGAAGAACACTGTTCATAAGGAAAAAGAGAGAAAAGCCCAATTTCAATAATCACTATCTTCAAGTGAGCTCAACTACTTCCAACCAAAACTTTTTTGAAATTTGTGAGGGCATTCAAGGAGATAAGGAAGAGACTTAATTGCAAGCATTTAAGCCTACATCAAGCATGCTTCAATCGACAACAAATCTACTCATCCAAGGAGCTTTCTCTTGTTGTAAATTATCTTAATTTTTGAATTTCTGTATAAATTTCACTGGGACTAAAACTTGGGGATAGGTTTAATCCAAATCTTTGAATTGAATTGGAAGCCTTGGGTTAAACTTTGTAAAGGTTTTGATTGATTGGCTTCGTAAAACTAATTGGGTTGTTTGTGATCCCAGTTAAACAACCAATTGTATTCACTAAAATATAGTGGAACTCCTAAGTGAAGCTTAGGGAGTGGATATAGGTGCTTGAAGTACATCGAACTACTATAAACTCTGCTGTATTTATGTGTGTGGTTTCATCTTATTTACTTGCATCTCATTCAACTTGCAATACACTCACTACACTCAATTAAGAATTAAAAATTATACATACTTGCTTATAATTTTTGAAAATCCAATTCACTGCCCCCCCACTTGAGTTGTCTAATTGGGCAACAAATGATATCAGAGCTTGGTACTCCACTAGAATTTGATCTAATGATGAAGAGTAAAAATCATGGCAACTCAATTGGGTAATTCATTTAATGAAGGACAATCCACAAATAGGCCACCGCTCTTCAATGGATCAAATTATACGCTCACATGCACATCTTCATTCAAGCTCTTGACCATGATTTATAGAGTATCGTAGCCAATGGGGCATACACACCCACTATCATTATTGATGGTATTGAAATCTTCAAATCGAAGAAGGATTGGGATAAATGGATAAAAATTCAGTCCAATTAAATGCCAAGACAATGAATATCTCATATTATGCCTTAGATGCTAAGAAGTTTAACTAGATTTTCACTTATAATTCCACAAAAAAATATGGGATAGACTTGAAGTGACACGTGAAGGCATAAATCAAGTCAAAGAATCAAAGATTAATATGTTTGTGCACAAATACGAACTATTTAAAATAGAACCAAATAAATAATTATCGATATATTCACATGCTTCACTGATAGTACAAATGAAGTTAAAAATCTTGATAAAGCTTATTCTAATAGTGATTTGGTCAAAAAGATTCTCAAGTCATTGCCTAGGTCATGGGAGGCTAAAGTCACCACGATCCAAAAGGTAAAGACTTGAACAAGTTGCCACTTGAAGAGTTGTTTGGATCCTTAATGACATATAAATTAGTAATGAAGCAGCACATTAAAGAGGAGGGTAGAAAGAAGAACACGATAGCCCTCAAATCAATGGCAAATGATAAGGAAACGAGGAATCATCCAAAGATGAAGAGGATGATGAAGATATGGCACTAATTATTGGAAAATCTAAAAAGTTTATGGGTAGAAGAAAGCAAGGATTCAAGAAAAGGCCCATGGTAAAGGGAGAATCGAGCAAAAAAAAAGAAAGGAAAGGAAGCAGCTCCTTTGCTATAAGTGCAAGAAACCAAGGTAGTTCAAAGCTGACTGCCCTAACTAAAAGAAAAGCTATAAAAAGATCAAAAAGAAGACCATGGTTGCCACATAGAGCGACAACGATAGATTTAGCTCTAACAAAGAGAATAAAACGAAACTAATATGTGTCTCATGGTACAAGACAATGAGGTAACATCTGAACTCTCTTTAGACTTTACATTTGATGAACTCCAAGATGTATTTCATGACTTATTGGATGAATTTAGAAATTAAGTCTTAAAAATAAGGAATGAAAAATGAATCCTTAATCAAAGAAAAGGAAGAAGTTTTAGAAAGTAACAAAGCTTTATTGGAAGGAAACAAATCTCTAAAAATGGAAGTAGAAAGGCTAAAACCATTGGTTGATAAGTTCACTTGTAGCTCCGAGAAGCTTCAAATGATCTTAAACAACCAAAAGGCTATTTATGATAAAGCCGACATGGGTTTCAACTCTATCCATGAGCAAAAGTTTTAAAAATATTTCACTAGTTCATCATCACACACTATGCCACATGTTGTATGTTTTGTTGTGGTAGCATAGAACACAAAGCACACTCATATAATTTCAAAAAATGTAATAGAAAATAGTTGAAAAAAATCTGGATTCCAAAAGAACAATGATTGCTAATCTTAAAAAATCCAAAAAAATTTGAATACCTAAATCAGCTACTTGATTGTTTTACAGAAATGTCTTACAATCATTAGAGTCAAACGAAGATGGTACTTAGACAGTGGCTGTTCAAGACATATGACTGCTGACAAAGATCAACTTATCACTTTTGAAAGAAAAAAAGAAGAGTAGTGACCTTTGACGACAACAGCAAAAAAAATCATAAGGATGTGTAAAATTAGCATCTTCTTCTACCTTTACTGAAAATATGTTGTTAGTAGATAGCTTAAAACATAATTTACTTAGTATAAGCCAACTTTATGATGAAGGATTTAAGGTAATTTTTGAATCATTTATATACATAATTTCTAGTTCCTTTAATGAAAACATAAAGTTCATTAGACATAAGCGTAGCAACATATACATGATTGATCTTAATAAGATAGTCATAAAGAGTAGTCAATACCTTATTACAATAGATGCCAAAATCAAAAAGACTAGTTCACTATGGCATCGTAAATTAGGACATACTAGTATGAACACTCTTTCTAAATTGATTGAAAAAGATCTAGTTAAGGATTTGCCTAAATTGAACTTTGAAAAAGACTGAATTTATGATGCATGTCAATATGGAAAATAAAATGGAGGAACTTTTAAACTAAAAATATAGTTTCAGCTATTATACCATTTGAATTAATTTACATGAACTTATTTGGACCTACTAGGACTACAAGGCTAAAGAAAAAAAAGTACAGACTTATGATCATAGATTATTTCTCTCGTTTCATCTGAGTTTTATTTTTGGCATATAAAGATAAGATATTTTTTATTTTTCAAAGTTTTATCAAAAATCTTAAATTGAAAGAACTTAACCATAGTTTGCATTCATAATGACCATAGCACAGAATTTTAAAACCGACACTTTGAAAGCTTTTACAATGAAAATAATATTGAATATAACTTTTCTGTACCAAGAACTCCACAACAAAATGAAATAGTTCAAAAAAAAATAGAATCTTAGAAGAAATTGTCCGTACCATATTGTGTGAAGAAAATTTCATAAAATATTTTTAGACTGAAGCCATCAACACAACATGTTACATCCTCAATAATTTTAATTCGTACTATTTTGAAGAAAACCCCTATGAACTCTGAAAAGATAGGAAACTAAATATCAACTACTTTCATATTTTTAGATATCAATATTTTATTTTGAATAATAGAAAAATAATTTAGAAAAATTTGATACCGAGTCGGATGAGGATATTTTTCTTGGATACTCCACATCTAGCAAGGTATATAGAATCTTCAACAAATATAGATTGATTGTTGAAGAATCTATACACGTCGTATTTAATGAAACTAATAATTTTTTTTTGAGAAAAAAAGATTTTACTGATGATGATGCAGGGATTCTTGAAAATAAATAAAAGAACTCAATATGAAGGAGAAGTCAAATCAAGATGAAGATGAAATAAAAGATGGAGAACAACAAAAGAGCCATAAAGAAATATCAATAAAGAGCATGATAATTTACCAAAGGAGTGGAGGTATGCACGCAATCATCCGAAGGATCTAATCATAGGTAATCCTTCATAAGAGGTAAAAACTAGAGCATCATTTAGAGATACTTACGATTATCTTGCTTTTGCCTCTTAAATTGAATTTAAATGCATAGAGAAAGTTGAAAATGATTCAAATTATATGCTTTTTATGCAAGAGAAACTAAATCAATTTAAGAAAAATAATGTTTGGATTTTAGTAAATAGACCAATTGATCATCCAATAATGGGCACTAAATGGGTGTTTAGAAATAAATTAGACGAAAATGGCAATATAGTTAGAAAATGATAATATAGTTAGGAATAAAGTAAGATTAATCATAAAAAGATATAACCAAGAAGAAGGAATAGATTTTGATAAAATTTATACACCTGTAGCTAGACTAAAAGCAATTAAACTTTTACTTGCATTTGCATGCTACATAGATTTTAAACTATATCAAAGGATGTAAAAAGTATATTTTAAATGGTTATAGTGCCGAAGAAGTTTTGTAAAATAACCTTCTGGGTTTGACAATCACGCATTCCCAAATCATATTTTTAAACTTACTAAAGCATTGTATGTTTTGAAACATGCCCCTAAAGCTTGGTATGAAAGGTTAAGCAAATTTTAACTTGAGAATAATTTAATAAGAGATAGTGTAGATACCATCTTATTTTTGAAAGAAAGAAAAAGACATATTAGTAGTTCAGATTTATGTTGATGATATCATTTTTAGAGCTGCTAATAATGATCTTCATCAAGAGTTTGCGGAGTTAATGCAGGATGAATTCAAAATGAGCATGATGGGGGAGCTGAATTTCTTCTCAAACTTCAAATTTGTTGGTGCAAAAATCCGCCGGCGTCGGAGATGCTGGAGTCGAGGGTGCCGCGGTCGCCGTCGAGACCTGCAAAAGGAAGTCTAAACTGGAGTTGGGGTTGCTCCGGCAAGACCCTCCGACGCTCAAGTCAGTTCTCTGCCTCAACAAGAATGGAGAGCTCGAACGAAGATTTTAGCAGAGTTTTGAGATAGAGACGAGAGAATAACGTATCTGGGGGGTCTTATTTATAGGCAGAGGGCGTAACAGACTTGATAGCGACGCTTGTAACCGCCTGGTAGTGGGCCGTTCAGGAGTTTGTTACGGAGGGTAGTGGAGTAGAGACGTGGACATCGTTATGGCTTGCCACGTGGGCTGGTTGCGGAGAGTGAAATGATGTCCGTTGTCGTGACTTGCCAGAGCATGATGGAGCCGCGTGGGGTCCGTTACAGGAAGTGGAGTAGTGCTGCGGCCATTATTGTGGCCTGTCAGCGTCTGAGCCTGTCGGCTAAAGTTCGGTAGGAATGTCTGGAGGAGCGAAGCAGCTCTCTATCTGATAGGAGCTCGGATGTTTTCGAGATTGTCGACGAACCCGCTGTCGATGGGCGCCTTAGGTGTTGGCGCTGCAGGCTGAAGTCGTTTCACCGTAGAAGCTCGGACGTAGATCTTTCA
>KE505139.1:69971-84959 GCA_000441515.1 Elaeis oleifera
AAATAAACAAAGAAAAAATCTTCATCAACTAAATAAAATATATCAGAGAGATACTCAAAAATTTAGGATAGAGAATGTAAAGAAAATTGGCACATCCATAAGCCCATCATGCAGACTCTATAAAGATGAAAATGATAAATGCATAGATCAAAAGCTATATTAAGGTATAATTGGATCCCTACTTTATCTTGTGTTGGCTATATTCTAGCGCACATCTTTTAGGGTCCTACGTGAGATTTATGTGGTAGGTGATGTGGTAACAATTCTTGGAGGATCGACCCCTTATGGGGGTTAGCTCATCTCCGGATTGGAGAATTAAAGGGAGACTGACCGCTCTGCCTATCGTTGGGGTCGATCTAGTTTGAAGCAGATTGATTTCAGTGCAAAGCCCCTCAAGCCCGCCTGCAGCACGTATAGATGCGGAGTTCTGTGCTTGATCGATAAAGGCTAATAAACCCTACCTTTTATCAAAAATTTTCTTATTAGAAGGTTGGTTAAGGACTATGGTCCTAACATATGGTATCAAAGTGAGGTTGTAAGTTCGAGTCCTATTCGACCCTCGGATAATCGCTGGGGGGAGGATTGTTTGCTATATTCCAACGCACACCCTTCGGAGTTCCATATGAGATTTATGTGGCTAGTGATGTGACAATAATTCTCGAAGGGTCGATCCCTTATGGAGGGATCGACTCATCTCCGGATTGGAGGATTAAAGGGAGACTGACCGCTCTGCTTACCGTTGGGATCGATCTAGCTTGAAGCGGGTCGACTCCAGTGTGAATCCCCTCAGGCCCACCCGTAGCACATATAGACGTGGGGTTCTGTATATAGTGGATAAAGGCTAATAAACCCCACCTTCTATTAGGAATTTCTCTTTTAAAAGGTTAGTTAGAGACTACAGTCCTAACACCTCACCACTAGTAAACTTGATATACTGTTTAGTGTTTGTATATGTACAAGGATTCTAGCAAATCCCAAGGAATCTGATATGCTTGCAGTTAAAGAATATTAAGATACTTAGTGGACACACATAACTTAGAACTATGGTATTCTAAGCAATCATCAATTAATTTAATTGGATATTCTAATACAGATTATGGTGGATGTAAAATTGATAAGAAAATACTAGTGGAATATGCCAGTTTCTTAGGTTGAACTTAATTTTTAGTTTAGTAAAAAGCAAAACTCGATAATATCATCTACGGTCAAGGCTGAGTACACTACAGTCAGAAGTTGCTATGCTCAGATTCTTTGGATTAGACAACAACTTAAGGATTATGGTATTAATCAAACTAAAATTGCAATAAGATGTGACAACACTAGTGCTATAAACTTAACTAAAAATCTAATTCAGTACTCTAGAACAAAATACATTGAAATAATTAGACATCATTTCATAAGAAATTATGTTCAAGACAATGACATTGAGCTTGAATTAATAAGTACTGAAAATCAATTGACAGACATCTTCACCAAGCCCCTAAGTGAGGATAGGTTCAATATAATTAGGAGAGAATTAGGCATATGTAATCCATTCTAGTTAGAAAGCCATTCCACAAAAATTTCTTGTTTTATCTTGATTTCTCTATCAATTCTTTGTGAATTCATACATTTGTTAATGATTTGAGTCATCTCAAGAAATTTAAATTGATCTTTATTTGAAATGAATTGAATTCTCCACCAGAGACTGCACTCGAGTTGACTCTTTAGGTGGCTGCAAGTCAACTCATTGTTCGAGTCGACTCATGTAGATTCTATAAGTCGACTCATTTATTGAGACCCTATTTTTTAATGGAAACCCCCTTTGGCCATTCACTTTACTATTTCTATTTTTGATCCGAGCCATCTCTCACAAACCCTCACCCGACTCTTCCCTAACCTCCGAAACCATCAAAACCCCTTATCCCCTCTCGATTTTGTGGATGATTTGAGGAAAATGCCACGCTGGAAGCACACTGCTGTGCGTGATATAGGTCCTAAAAGTTTAAGGAGGAGCAAATGGTGGACAAGGGCAAGAATTGAGACCGATGAGCAGCCATCCACAGGTTCCCCTCTTCCCTCCTTACCTACTCGGCATTATATGGCAAATAGGGTAATTACTATTGGGAGAAAGGTGGATTTTGACTTCTTAAAGAGAGAAAATTTTAGAATCAAGGGTTGGATTCAATGCCAAGCTTGGGTCAAGATGTGTTCTTTAGAGGTACGGACCTATCCTACTCTTATTCGACAATTTTATGAGAATTTAAGGGTGGGTGTTGGGTCGATTGAATCTTCTATAAAGGGAGTTTTGATTGTACTATCTGAAAGAAAGATTGGAGCCCTATTAGAGATGCCTAGGGCAGGGGTTCACAACCAAACTTGAATAGAAGAGTGTTGGTCTTCAGTGCATTCTTGAGAGGGATGATGTGAGCAATATACATAATTTGCAGGCTAATTAATTTGTAGTAGAGACGAGGCTCCTCTGCCACATCGTAAGCAGGATCTTTTTTCAAAAATGAGAAGGTTCGATTGGGTTACAACAAAGGATGTGGTTGTAATGTACCATCTGATTCAAGGAGAACCCATGAACCTGCCTTACATGATGATAGAGCAGATGAAGGAGGCTGCTAGGAAGGTCGTGCCTATCTATCCTATGGGATGGTTCTCACTTTGGTATTTAGAGATTTTGAGGTAGATTTGGAAGGTGAAGACTTTCAGATTCTACTGCACACTGATCAGTATAATGAACGGTCACTCCATCGCATATTCTGCCATAAGTTGGAAGGTGACGGGTACGTAGAGGCTCAAGGTAGCAGCCTATTCGAAGAATGATGAGGAGACTAATGATAGTGATATTGAGCCCTAGACTCCTCCCTCACCATCTCCTTCAGTAGCAGCAGAGCCACCATTAGTAGCAACACCTGTTACCCCAGCTTCACCACACACACCCAAGGCACATCAGCCAAAGAGCTCAGCAGCTTCAATTGATCACATCTTTCAGAGGCTAGATACTTTATTCTCTGAGTTCAAACACGAGATCCTACATGAGCACAGGGAGGATTTTCAGAGGCATTTTGGTGATCTCACACAGGAGGTCAGTCAGTTGGTAGAGAGGCTAGCAGCTCTGGAGAGAGTACATGGACAGAGGATAGAGGATCCAAAGCAGGTTTCTGATATAGCATAGGTATTGGCACAGCTGAGCAAGAAGATTATTGATGCTATCATTTCTCAATATGCGAGTGTCGGGATTATATGTGCTACTATGAGGAGGTTGGAGGATGAGATGTAGTTCCTAGTCTCTACCTTTGGTCATTCTCTCTCTTCACCCTTGAGATCTCAGCCCAATCCCACCGGCCCCCCCAGCCTCAGCCTACCATAGCTCCCACTAGGCCCCTCAGTACTATAGTTAGACCTAGCCTAGGTTTTCCTTCTCTGTGCCCAGGGCCCTCTACAAGGATCTGAAGCAAGAGGACAACCCTCTCTTCGGCTAGAGTGAGATCCTTGACTCACATTGAGGTTACCTCTGATGATGAGTCAGCTGATTAGGTTTAGGATGCACCTATCATAGTTTGCTTGTTTATCTTTATTTTCTCTCATTCTCAAATCATATATCCTGGATGTAGTAGTAGCAGACACTTTTTGTATGCCATACAAATTTTGTATTGATACATGATTCATGAAATGAAATTTTACTTCCTCTTCTATTTTGTGTGTTGTGCAATATTCTCCGTAATACTCTTTAGATGTTGAGCATAACTAAAACTCCTTAGGCACAACTAAAACTCTTTGCAATATTGCAAGCATTAGCATTACTCCAAACACTTTTAAAGCTCTTCAAAGCATATTGAAATTTGAAATTTAAAAAATTAGAAAGCACAAATTAAGGGGGAGCAATATATTGAAATTTAAGAAATATTAGACAGCCCCTTGTTCCAACAAGAAAGGGAGAACTCTTTCATCTTAATTTTTCTCAAAATTTCTGATACCATGCTGTTAGGACCTTAGCCCCTAACCATTTTATCAAATCTTGATTTGCATTACTTAAAGTTGAACATTATTTCTATTTTGCAATTCAGTAAAATCGTATATTGTTCAACTATTCGATATTCTATCGCTACTTTAAACTTTTGAGCATTACATTGCCCCATCTTAAGTAATTATATATTATTTTTTCATTGTTATGCTCGATATTTTGTCATCATCAAAAAGAAGAAGATTGTTGATCCTAAAGAATGATTTTGATAATCACAAAATATTAGAGAATGAACTTCAAACTAATATCTTCAAAGTATTCTAAGAATGTTTTATAGGAAATAACATCTAAAGAAATCCTTGGATTTACTTGGGAGAAGTTTGAATAAAGAAAAGTCTATTTGATGTTGAATTTCAAAAGAAAACTAAGTTCAGATAAATGAGTCGACTCATTGGATTAAGGAGTTGACTCTGGCACACCTTGGCACCGACATGCTATTTTGGCACGCAGACAAGTCGACTCATTTATAAATTGAGTCAACTCTCTCAGAGGGACTGAACATAATTTTCTGGAATAGACAGTTAAGCTGACTCATGGAACAGGCAAGTCGACTCATGGACAAAATCGAGCCGACTCAAAATAGGCGAGTAGGCTCTCTCAAGGTGAAACAGAAGATAGATTTTATGGAGTTGCAGATGAGTCGACTCAATGACTGAGAGAGTCGACTCATTTACCAATCTAAGTCGACTCGTGAGCCTTTGAGTCGACTTCTACAAATCTAACAGTTCAAATGGCTAGTTCTGTAGCATGATTTATTTCTGTCAGATTTTTTTCCAATGGCTAGATTTGTTCTAATGATCAAAATGGTGGGAAATGGCTTCAAAGTGCATCAAACGTGGAGGGAATCAAGATTAGATATAAGAGAAACAAAGGAATCAAAAGAAGAACATTATTCATAAAGAAAAAGAGAGAAAAGTCCAATATCAGCATTCATTGTCTTCAAGTGAACTCAACTACTTCCAACCAAAACTTTTCTTGAGATTTGTGAGGACATTCAAGAAGATAAGAAAGAGTCTTAATTGCAAGCTTTCAAGCCTACATCAAGCACACTTCAATCGACAACAAATCTGCTCATCCAAAAAGCTTTCTCTTATTGTAAATTATATTAATTCTAAATTTCTATACAAGTTTCATTGGGACTGAAATTTGCAGATAGGTTTGATCCAAACCTTTGAATTAGATTAGGAGCCTTGGGTTAAGACTTGTAAAGATTTTGATTGGTAGGCCTGGTAAAACTAATTGGATTGTTTGTGATCCTAGTTAAAACAAACCAGCTGTATTCTTTGAAATATAGTGAAACTCCCAAATGAAGCTTGAGGAATGAATGTAGGTACTTGGAGTACACTGAACCACTACAAACTCTGCTGTATTTATTATATGATTTCATCTTATTTACTTGCATCTCATTCAGCTTGCAATACACTCACTACACTCAATTAAGAATTGAAAATTGCACATATTTACTTATAATTTTTGAAACCCAATTTACACCCCCCTTAGGTTGTCTAGCTGGGCAACAATAAATTAGCCAAATGCATTAGAGAATTGATCTTATTGAAAAAGTTCTTAATATTGCATTTTACATCTCAATAATGATTTCAAGCATGTTGAAAACTCATTCAATTTGTCTGTTAGATGAGGACAAACACATATTGCATGATACTTGGATTTTATTGCTTTTAATGAAATTGATGCTTTATCATTTATTTATGTTCTTGTATATTCTTGAAATTTTAACATGAATAATAATATAATTGGACATTAGTTTTTAAATGAGATATCGGAGAAAACAAGTTTGACGTATTTCTTGGAGTTACTCATACAAATACAATTTCACATCAAAAAGAATATAAAAGTCAAAGTGAAAGTGGACTGGATATATTATCCATCCAAATCTATTTTGTATCCAAATTTATCCAAATATTTATAAAAATTTGAGTATCCGATTAATATCTATATCCATATCTATTTCATCACACAAATAGATATAGATATGGATAGATAACCATTCGATCTGAATATTCAATTCTATTTATAATCATATTTAATTTTATATAATATTTATAAACTTTTAAAAATATATATAATTATATTATTATACTATTAGTTTGATTTATCATTCACTCAGTAATATCTTTAATCATGTGGTCATAAAGTTGAGTTATTCAATTTATATCTATATTTTCAATATGATTTGCATCCTTATCTGTTTAAAATAAATATAGATGTAAGTTTTATATCTAAATAATATCTATATCCATATCTATATCCATCAAATAAATAAAACAGATATGGATATGCTCTTATTTATATTCTACACATTGTTTCCATATCCTTCCTGTCTAATGCTCCTTCTCTTTCATTGTTTCAGGAGTTGGATTATGGAATGATGTCTTATTTGAGGAGGCAAATTATAGAAAGGAAAGATCAAGCAAGAAAAAGCAAGCAAAAGCAAAGAATGGTTTGAGAGGGAGGGATGAGGGTAACTGTCACACCTCCAATCTGAGATCGTGAGTCAACAATCATGGCAACTGCCACATATTTATGGAAAACTCTCTACAAGCATACAAGATATCTCACTATAACATCATAAGGCAATAGTGGAACAAAATTTAAATAATTAATATTCAATCTTAATTCAAATAATCAAATCAAATATCTTACAAAATAATATTCCATAATTTTGCATCAAATTTCAATAAAATCTAATATAAAATAAAAAAATATTAAAATCTATCTCTAATTCTCTCTTCTATAATAAATTTTCAAGTCAAACTACTTCTCTGAATCTTTAAAATAATAAATTATAGAATAATGAGTTAGACAATCCAGTAAGTAATGTATACTTTAGCTAGATAAATTAAATAATAATAATATACTAAAAATAAATATGTAAAGTACATCAATTTAAAATATACAACACTAATCAAAGATCCATACGAATTTATTTTATTTATAAATCAATTTTTTTAAAATATCATATTCATCTCGATAGCCATAAACTAAAATAAAGTATCAATATATAATCTCCACTAGCAGAGTATCAAATTATCAGTATTAGCTCTCCACTGGTAGGACATCAAAATACCAGCGCACAACCTCCACTGATAGGGCATCAAAGTACTAGCATTTAATCACTCCACTGAGAGGGTATCAAAGTACTAACACACAATCTTTACTGGCAGAATATCAAGGTACCAGCATTTAAGTCCCACTGGTGTAGTTCAATATATAGTCAGACTGTGAGTCAAAATTTATCTCAAATCAATATATTTTCTTAAAATATATTTTATATTTCAAATCAAATAATTCATAAAGCCATGCAACATCAAAATCAATCAGTATGATTTATATCAAATTCAATACATTCAATCATAAATTATTAATATTAAAAAAAAGATATATTAATAATTTAAAATATATAAATATAATAATCTATTATAAAAATATTTTATAATTTATCAATAAATACAAAAAAAATAAAGCATTACTTTACCTCACACATACTTCAATGAATCCACATAATTTCAAAAATTTTCTTTCAAAATCTAATATCCAAAATTATACTTTTATCAAATTTAACCATAATTATTTTGATAATAAAATTTAATTTTGAAATCCTTATAAGGCTAGATGAGCTATAACGGTCGACATCCAGTTGGTTCGATCTAGGATATCTAGCTAATTGATTAACAGTCATACTAGGATGCAATCGATGATAAAATCTCATAATACCCAGCTTGAATAAGATAAAGGCCAACAAACTGTCCAATAGTCAATGGTCAAGATCCCTTCATCAAGATCTATGAAAATTATTAGAGGATCTTTCTAAGATCCAAAAATTTTAAAAGAGAGACACCATCTAGAGAGAGATGCTTTTAAAGATAGAAACTTATAAAGAGAGAAAGTGAGATTTTTGCAGAGAGAGAAAATAAAGAGAAAAAGTAGAAAGAGAAAGTAGAGAGAGAAATAATTCTAAAAGAGAGAGAGAAGAGAACTCTCATCTTCTTCCTTTTTTTTCTTTTCTTTTTTTCCTTTCTTCCTTCTTCTTTCTCTCTTCTTTAACGGAACAAGGGACCCTTTTATCTCCTTGTTCTTGAAGCAAGAGAGGTCCCCCAGTCGACAGCAGCTGTGGCTCGAAGGGCAAACCATGGTGGTGACCAAGGGACTTCGGTCCGATGAATAGCAGCAGTAAACGGCACTAGGAAAAGACCAATACACTAATGAAAAAATAGGAGAATTTAAGAGATGACTTTCCAAGAAAATTCAGCAATCACTAGCCAGGATCAAAGGTCTATAGGCTAAGAAAGGGAAGGAGAAGATTAATCAATGCTTGCTCGCCTATTATCTGACTTTTCTCATGACTATTAGCTGAATCTCAAATGAACTTAAGAAGATGAAGATGGATCTTTCTTCCAACGAAGAATGATGGTTGGCAATGGGGGTTTCATAAGGACTTCATCCCTTTAAATAAAGGTGGAGGGGGAAAGAAGCTGAAAGAAATCCAACTCCCATCATGATTTGGAGTCGGAGTCAAAGGAGGAAGGAAGACTCCTTCGGGAGTCCTTCCACCATAATTTCTAGTATGTGCATTGCACGTGTTGGCCTTTCTATCCTTTTTTTTTTATTCTCTTTCTTGCCACTTTAAAATTTGTGCTGCTGGATTTTAATTGGGTTGGATATCATATTCTCCCCTCTAAAAAAAAATTATCTACAATTTTTCTTGCTCAAGTCCTAAAAATTTAAAGTTACTTTACCTTAAATCATAATTATCCTCTAATTTCAAAATCGAATCTTTATCATAACATCTTTCGAACAAAATTCTCATTTTGATTAGCTTAAAAATAATTCAAACCACTATGCTTCTACTACGTCACTCTAATTCAAATTGAATAATGCACTTGTGTCAAATCTAAATTTCTAAGTTAACACAATTAATATAAGTTATCATCCTAATATCCCTAGTGCCTACCCACCTACTCTCATCTTTGATTCTATATATTATAAATTGTTTAGCTCTGATACCATATTAATTGTCATGCTCTCAATCTAAGATCATGAGTCAGGAGTCATGGCAATCGCCGTATACTCATTGAGAATTCTTCTGATAAGCACGCAAAGCATCTCATTATGATATCATAAAGTAACAGTAAATAAATTTAAATAATTAATATTCAATTTTAATATAAATAACTAAATCAAATATCTTATAAAGTAATATTCTATAATTTTATATCAAATTTAATAAATCCTAATATAAATAAAAAATATCAAAGACTGCCTCTAGTTATCTTTTCCATAATGAATCTCCAAATCAAACAAGTCCTTTGAATCTATAAAATAGTAAATTATAGAGTAATAAGCTAGATAGATCAATAAGCAATGTACACTTTAGTTAGATAAATTTAACAATAATAATATATTAAAATAAGTATATAAGGTATATTAATTCAAAACATACAACATTGGTCAAATAAAATCCATATGAATTATTTTCGTTCATAAATTGATTTCTTTAAAATAACATGTTCATCTCGACAATCATGAACTAATAAAAGTACTAGCATATAATCCCTACTAGAAGGATATCAAATTACTAGCGTTTAATCATCTCACTAATAGAGTATCAAAATACCAGCATACAATCCTTACTGGTAGGATATCAAAGTATCGATATTTAATCATTCTATTGGTAAAATATCAAATACCAATATATCTTCACTGATAGGATATCAAAGTATCAGTATTTAACCATCCTATTGACAAGATATCAAAATGCTAGTGCACAATCTCCACTGGCAAAGTATCAAAGTACTAGTATCTAACCCCTACTCAATATATGTCAGACTGTGAGTCAAAATTCATCTCAAATTAATATATTTTTTTCAAAATATATTTATATTTTAAATTAAATAATTCATAAAGCTATGCAACATCAAAATCAATGGATATGATTTATATCAAATTCAATACATTCGATCATAAATCACTAAATATTTCGAAAAAAAGATATATTCATTAATTAAAATACATAAATCAGATTCATAAATCATATAATCCAATATAAAAAATATTTATAATTTATTGATAAATCTAAAAAATGAAGCCTTACTTACCTCATATGTACCCCAACGAATCCATATAATTTAAAAAAAAAGAAATTAAATCTAATATCCAAATTATACTTTATCAAAATTTAGTCATAATTATTTAATAATAAAATTTAAATTTGAAATCCTCATAGAACTAGTTGAGCGATAATAACCGAAATCAAGTTGGTTCGATCTAAGACATCTAATCGATTAACGATCATGCTAGGATGCAATTGATAATAAAATCTTATGATACTCGACTCGATCAAAATAGAGACCGACAGACTGTCTGACAGTCAACGATCAAGATCCCTTCATCAGGATCTATCAAGTCTATTAGAGAATCTTTCTAAGATCCACAAAATTCTAGAAGAGAGACACTATCTAGAGAGAGACACTTTTAGAGATAGAGATTTGTAGAGAAAGAAAGTAAAATTTTCTAAAAAGAGAAAGTAGAGAGACAAAGTGGAAAGAGAAGTAGAGAAAAAATAATTCCAAAGAGAGAGGGAGAGAAAAGATGAGAGAGAAGAGAACTCTTTTGTCTTCTCCTTTTTTTCTTTTTATTTTTCTTCTTCTTTTTTCTTCCTTCTTTCTCTCTTCTTTAACGGAATAGGGGACCCTTTTATCCCCTATTCCCAAAGTAAGGGAGGTCCCTCAGTCAGCAGCACTCATGATCGAAAGGACAGACCACAGTGGTGATAAAGGAACTCAATCCGATGCCGACAATAGCAAATAGTGCCAAGAAAGACCAATATGCTGATGGAAAATAGGAGCATTTTGGAGTTGACTTCTCAAGAAAATTCGATGATCGTCAGCTAGAATCAATGGTCTATATATAGGCTAAGAAAGAAAGAGAAGAAGGTTAATCGATGTTTGCCTACTTTTTACCTAACTATTCTGGCAACTATTGGCTAAATCTCTAACGAACTTGAGAAGAGGAAGATGGGTCTTTCTTCCGGTGAAGAACGGTTGCCAGTGGTGGAGGTTTCATAAGAGACTTCATCCCTTTAAATAGAGGTGGAAGGGCGTAAAAAGAAGTCAGAAGAAATCCGACTCCCATCGTGATTTAGAGTCGAAGTCGAAGGAAGACTCCTTCGGGAGTCCTTATTCCACCATAATTTCCGGCACGTGCAACGCACGTGCTGGCTTTTCCATCTTTATTTTTTGGTTGTCTTTTCTACCACTTTAAAACTTATGCAGTTGGATTTTAATTGGGTTAGGTATCATAGTAGCCATCTAAGGTAGAAGATGGGCAAATGATCTAGGAAGGAAGGGCAACCATCCAAGGCAAAGGAGGAAATGACTAGGGAGGTCATGCAAACAATCTAGGTAAGAAGGACAAATGATCTAGTAGGTAAAGGAGAAGAGGAGGAACAAGATCCAACCACCAATCTTCTTTGGCGAGGATCTAGGAGGTCAATATAATTTGAGACTAAATGGGTTGAGGTTCTCCCCTTTCTCACCATGATAGGAGAGAGATGCTTCTGATCATTATAAAGAAGGAGAGACTTTGCTCACATCTAGATCCCACTAAGAAAGGGAGCCAACTTTTCTTCAACTCTTATTAATGCATTGAACACTTTTAGTGAACAAGAAAAATAAGAAATATAATGATGGAGAAGAAAATGGCAAGCTCATCTAGTATAATTACTTCTCAAACTACATTTGGATCACCTTATAAGACAGATGTCAAAGAAATCATTGAATGCTCTCTCAAGAGGAGATAGATCGAGTAATGCAAAGGCTGTGGCAAAATTTCATGTGGGCCTAATTATGATAGGATTGTTTAAGGATGCCGAACGAGCGATGATTTGGCTAAAAAATCTTTAGTGAAGAAACTAGATGTGATTAGTTTTGCTTGGGTATGCTTAGGTTTGGTTGAAGCTTGTGTGGACGTATTTTAGTCATGTATTTGTTGATGTCATTTATTGTGAGGGCATGGTTTAGTCTTTGGTTTGGGAATGTCAAATGGAACATCTATTGTGAGGATTTTATTATGAACGTTGCATTGAACCTATGATATTTGCTTTTCTTAATACTTTTGGTTTGGTTTCTCTTAACTGATGTTGTTGTTACATATGTTTTCATTAATATTTGATGAAGTAGTACGCATATCTGTTATGGTTAAGAAATATCATGTAATAAATAGCTGTGCTTGAATTGGTTATTTGCAGTAGGAAGCATAAGATCATTCTATAATCATACTAAAATGAGATATTAATATTCCAAATGTGATAGGAAGCATTTATATCATTGGTTTTCGTTGACAAGATGGAGAGATGCTATCTATTAGCTATGATTCAGAACCATCTAATGAATTCTATTCTAATGCAAATGATGAGTCACTAAAGATGCTACATATTATAGCCATTACTGTCATACGAGAAGTATTTATGTAAGCAATCTTGTAGATTATCTTGCTTAAGAGAGCATATGTACTTGAGGTGCTCCAAGTTCTTTCGGATAGATGTTTTAATTCTTCAAAATGGATCGACATGTGTTTGTGGATTTTTGCAATTTATTGGAGAAACAACTCTAGAAAATTTAAATTTTATCTGTCAAGAATCATGTTGCAATATTTTGATGATGAAATCTCATAATGAGCAAAATTGAACTATGGCAAAAGGATTTCAATACTCAGGAGAAATTATATCTTGAGACTTCAATAAAGTTCTTCAAGAATATGTCTGGCAAGGAGTTAATTTTCCCCCTTTTGATACAACTTCAGTTGAGTTTTGATTTAATCCTAAATATTATTCATATTTTCAGGTAATTCATTTTAACCAACCACATCATAAATTTTGCTATGTAATCTCAATAACATTGTGTGCTTTTATCCTTTAAAGAATTATATTGCAACTACTGATGGGACAGATGTATACGGAGCAAATTCCATATCGAAGGAAGATGATCGATCCAACACAAAATATCATCAATTCTCGTGCACGTAATATGTGCTTTTATATGTATATCGATAGTATGAAAAGGAACTGCAAATGATTCTACTGTTTTCCTAGAGTACCTAACAAACCTAGAATGCAAATTTCCATTACTCCTCGAAGGTAGTCTGATATTATCTTTTATTAGTTATCTTTGATAAATTACAAGAATGATGTAATAAAGTAATTTATATGTTCTTGAAATATATGGGAATATTATCTTGTCGATTCAGGATACCCCAACATACCATGTTTCTTTCACCACATCATGGAGAGAGATACTATCTAAGTGCCTTTGGTGGGGCACGATGAAATTCTACTAACATAAAGGAGCTATTTAACTATCAGATACTCATCCGTGTGCAAAGCTACTTAGCCTTTGATTTAGAGTCCTAAAAGCCCAATTCCTAATGTTACCTTAACTCCATGCTGTGCCATGCATATTTTTATCAAATTGAACACTACGAGAGATCGTTCATTTGAGAAATATGAGGAGCAGATGATTCTGTATAACCTCAACAAAATAGCACATCATAGGAAAGGGTTTAAGTAAATATAGCACAAAGCCAAATATGGCAGATGAATCAAGCTTGAGATTAACATAATACGTAGTATATGGCAAGCTAGATGTTATTTGTTGTTTCACTTTTGGACTGATTTTTTTCACTTTTAGGTGGACATATATCATTATAATACTGCAGTATTTTCAGATAGCTTTTTTTCTAAATTTAGATTTATGAATCATCTTCTGTAAATTTTATATGCATAGTTTTAAATTATAGGTGTTATAGTAGATTAACATATCTTAGAAAATAATAGAGAAATTATACATGTGTTGTTTTTTATTTTTTTTTCTTACCAAAAAAGTTTCCATTTCTGTTATTAACCAAAAAAAACTAACAACCAAATATATTTTGCTGCCACAAATGTTTAAAAAGGAAACAGATTTCCTGTGTTTGAATTCTTTTGAAAAGGAAAGTGGCATCACGCCAAAGGCAACCTTAGTCTCCAATCTCAATCGTAACCCTAACCCAATCCAATTATTGCTTAGAGGCAAGACATAGAAAGAGAGAGAATGGGAGGGGCGCAACAATGGCTGGAGTGGTAGCAAACTCCATGATCATGGTGGATTTGAATGCTAGAGTACCAATGGCTGTGAGAGATATGACTGGAAAGGAAGGGACGGCTTGATTAGAGAAAGATAGGATTGAATGATAAAGGATGGTGAACTGGTGAAGGAGAGACTCGTGTAAAAAGGGAACGGATGGTAGTACATTAGCACAAGACTTAAGAAGAATGCAGGGGCCAAGGCTTGTCCTCATGCAAGGTGTGGGAACAAAAATAGAGGGATGGTTTCCTGGATATTATAGACTGGTTGAAACTTTATCTAAGCATACATTCGGAAATTTGTTCAGTTGTGGTTTGAAATAACATGGAAACCACTCTTCCCATGAAAAATCATAGAAATTGAGCTTATCCAAATAGACCTTAGAATATTTGAATATTATGGATAAATCACGATTGTTTGACAACCACTGACCAGTACCTATCCACTTGTTTCACATGGCAATATTTTTCTCTGTTTGCTCCGCAGTCCCATTGATACAGTAAAGACACATGCGAGCATGCATTTCGTCTTGCATTTGGTATACGCTAAATAGAATTTGAATATTTATACAAGATCAAAAAATTCAAACAACATTTTTTAGATAGTTATTTTGGATGAAATCTTAAATCCTCGTAAACAGAGATGCAGAAAAACCGATCAAATTACAAAACCAAATGGAACTGCTAATTTCAATTCGATTCAAATCAATTTTTTCAAATTCAATTTGATTTCGATTTAAAAATTCTAGAAACCAAAAAATCAATTCAATTTCGATTTCAATTTAGAAAAAGCCGATTTAAATCGAACGGATCCATGAAAACTACAATATATATATAT
>KE505139.1:96390-110114 GCA_000441515.1 Elaeis oleifera
AATATATCATGTAGATCTTTCAAAGATCTATCACATATGATCAAATCATACCAAAATCATAAAATTTTGGCATGATTTTCTCTTATTTTCATACTTCTTCGTTCTTTTCTTTTTTTAGCCATAAAAATATAAAAATAAATATTACTAAAAAATAATACATTACCTTACTTTCAGCCAAAAATCAGTATTTCTTCGAACCAATGCTGCAATTTGACAGAATTTTTTCTTCTTTTCTAATTTTTTCCACGTGTTGTCGAATGCCGGAGAGCTTGGGAGTTCTCTAAGAGAGCTCTCGGGTCTCTCAGAGAAAGTATCTGGGCTACCACTAAATGACAGCCCAGACCCCACTACACCCCCCACACCCCCCCACCTCCCCCCATGTGGGTCTTATCGGTACGGTTCGGTTCAACGTCGAATCGAACCGAACCATACCGAGCCATACCGCCCGATTTCGGGCGGTATGGCTCAGAATCGTGCCGAACCGCCCGGTTCGATGCAATTCGGACGTGGTTTTCGAAAAAAAATGCCAAACCAGATCGACTGGCCGTCGGTCCGGTTTGGTACGCTCTGTACCAGACGATTCGGCCCGATACAACATTCCCTAAGCCTAACCACTATCTTAACCAATAAGCCACAAGTTCACATCTTCTTTAAATTGATTGATAATAAATTTATACGGTTTAGATTGTTATATATAAATACCCAACACAAAATCCTAGCCATCATCTAAGCTTCCCTATTCGGCAGCTCCAAGCCACCCACCCAATTGAGACTCCCAAGGATGCAAAAAATAGAGGAAAAACCTGGGGAAGATAGGAAAAATCAATGAAAAAAAAGGGAAGATGGCAAAAATTAAAGGTAAGACCTTTTTCCGCATAGATTGGTCATTTTTTTTTCTTTTCACTTCTTTTTCTTTTCATTTCATGCTCTTTTTCAAAGATCTGTGGCAAAGGAGAGCACTTAAGGGAGGTCGGAGGGGTTTCTTAGGTTCTGGGGGGGCGAGGAGACAGAGGTCGGGGAAGGCCATCGGTTGGGGAGGGAGAAGAGGAGGCTAAGGAGGGAGAGGAAGGAGAGGGGCCAAAAGGGGCAGTTGGAGAGGGGTAGGAGGTAGAAGAGGGGAGGGCGCCGATGTGGGAGGGAGGAGATGGTGTGGGCAAAAGAAATCGGAGATGATGGAGGTGCGAGCCCAACAATCGTAAGACAAATATGACCTCTAGAGGTCATTTTTTTCCCTATGGGATTAGCCACTTCTTGTTTTCTTTATCCCACAATTAAATCATTCAAACATTTGGAAAGGAAATGCGATTTATATCCATAGGATTTGGGCAATCCGATCCTTTCCAAACAGGTCCTAAGGATTGAGAAATTTAGAGCAAGATGAAGAGCACATGAATGAATAATTTTACAAAATCATATAATAGAGAATAAGAGAAGCTATTCCTGGTGATGGATGAAAAGCATGCTGAGTCTGTTATGTATTGGAGATGTTTGAAGATAATTACATTGGAATATTACTCAGCAAACAAGGTAGCTATATAGGGAGCAAGAACAAATTGAGATAAGCCCTAAGAAGCCAAGTTACTTGTTAATTGGCATATTCTCTAAACTCACTGGTTTTTTTTAAGTTCCCCAAGATACCCTTGGGTGCATGTTACTGCAGATGATATAGAGTTGGTTGCTATGAATAAGGGTGAATGCTACCAAAGAAAAGGAGGAAATTCTCACAGGAAAAAGGTTCAAATCAGTTTAGAATGCAGGTTGTGCAAAATCTATGCAAACATTTATAAACCAAAGGATATCATTTGTTTGATGACCAAGAAATTCCTCAAACATATTACTTCATGACCTTAGATCTATCAAATAAAAATGGTTTATGTGGATGACTCAAACAAGATGAAATCAGAATGGATGAATTAAAGGTGTTGCTAAGGTGTCACATAGTCATTAATAGAACTTATGCGAAAAATGTGTAAGCCAGAAAAGAGAACACATGAGCATAATAAGCATGAGCTAAGAAAGTTAAGGTTAAGGTGAACTATAATTAATGACAAATTAAAAATATGTGAACATAGGACGTTTTAGAGTACAACATCAAATAAGGTGGGAGATTTAATATAAAGATTGATGGAAATTTTTGTCATAGGTTATCTGCACAGGATCAGGGCGAGAGTTTTCTGTCCAATTAGTCAAAAAGAAGAGATCAAAGAAGACCTGGATGAACAAAGTGCAAAGAGATTTGGAAGAGGGAGGAAAAAGAAGAAAGAAAGAATTATATGTTAGACAATTTGGCATCACACACAAACAAATTGAAATCATACTTGTTGCAAAAAAAAAAAGTTCTATGTCAATAATTTCTATGTTCAAGACTGAAACATAAATCACAAGATTAAAATGTAAGCCTTTGCTTCACCAATTAGTGGCAAAGATACAATATTGCATTATATTTTGGTCAATTCAGGGATTCATATCCCAACGACATTAGCATGTCCGGACACTATTGTAACATTCCAATGAAGGAACAGTACCAAAATGCCCCCTCAAGCACAAGCTCCCACATGGTTCAAGATGTTCCGGCTATCCTGATTGTTACTGGTCAGGATAGCTGGGATGCTAGATTGGTGCTCGATACCCACCAGGATAGTGCATCTCACTCAAGAAAGAGAAAGAGAGAAAACGAAAAAAATGGTGTCTCGGTACCTTATCAGGATGCCTGCCCATCTCAAGTGCCAAGATGAAGGCATCCCTTTAGCATACCAGCCTGGGACCAAACCAGGATGGGTATTGGTACCATGACTTGAATCCTATTGGTCAATTATTACAATCACCGGCATCGAAACTTGAATCCTTTGGACAATCATTATAATCATCCTGCAATCTACTTAGTCTCAGAACATGAACTCAAATACTTGCAGAAGAAACTTCAGTTTTTGCACAAACATATGACAAATTATGCATGGATATGTATATGTACACTATATTACATAAGCAAGGCCACAACCACCTCTGTTTTGCACGACAGAGGGGGCTTCTGCTATCTCCAACAGTTTTGAAAGATGGGCCTGATTAAGTGTGCTGTCAATGCCTACCAATTATGAATTGATGCTCATAACCAACTGGAAAAATACAATAGGACTGCATGATGTAGCTAATGCAAAGACGAACATGCATTTATCAAATGGGACACAAATTTATCCACTGCCTACAAGTAATCAGAAATAAGCAGTGCCTTCTTGGTGAAAGGAGAACCTGGATCCTAGAGATTGTAGCTCTATGGTCTAACAGGCTCAATTTGATGCCTGCACAGGGGTGGTGGAGACAGGGATCCTGGGTGACTATGTCCCCATAAGGTTCAAAACCGCACTTCTTCTAAAACATGCCACAGCATCTTAGTTACATTCCTCTACCCAAACACTTCAATCCCCTCCATGCCAACCACCTCACATGCACAAAACAAAGAGATAGAAAGGAGAAAAGAGGCAACACCAGTCCTATGGCCCCTCACCCTCCAGTACTCCTGTAAGAGGCTCCCCCCTCAACAAATAACATTCACATCCCACTCAAAATCAAATACTTCTTCTTTATTAAATTCTTTGAGTGCACCATCGCATGGGCATTTACTAGAGTGCAATTATCTGAATGAGAATTGCTGCCATTGAACTACAAAAAGAAAGTAATTAAACTTCTCATTGATTTTCAGCAATAAGTTATAGATTCTCTTTGGTCTAGAAAGAAGGATAAATATGGTTGAGTGTGGATGTAAAGGAGAATAACAGGTTATTGGCAGTTGTTACGAGAGAGTGAGCGAGTGCGTGCGTGCGTGTGTGTGAGAGAGAGGAGAGAGAGAGAGAGATTATTCTCTCATTTACATCATTTATTTATTTTCTCCCTATTAAACTTAAGCACTGTTACTATATTTGTTTAATACAATGGGATCTCTACATCTGTAAATATATTTACACAGAGACCTCATACAATTTGCTCTAGGCATGTTACTTAAGTCACTTTTAACATCTGTCTCTCATTTTATCATACTAATTCTGTATACCTTCTTTCTATGTTAGGGCTTTAGTTTCATTTTGTATTTGTTTTTAGATTTTATTTTTATAACTTGTATGCTTAAATAATCTTAGCAATATAATAAACCAATCACTTAGATAATTATCCAGAGATATCAATGCTGACATTACTTATTTGTTGACTTTTGGAAACATATGTGAGATTTGTTGTTTTATTTCTTTTCGATCATAAAGATTAGTAATGCAAATGGTTGAACTGAAACCAAAAGAATTGAAAAGAAAAACAACTGCAAATTTGTGATAGCTTTTTTTTTAAAAAAAAAGGCTATGTTAATTACTAATATTCAAAATACGTTGGACTTTCATTTATTGCATATTTTTCATAATGTACTATGTTTACCAACCCACTGCCCTGTGTGTGTGTGTGTGTGAGAGAGAGAGAGAGAGAGCTGAGCTGAGCCCTGCCCTTGTGCCTGACCTCTACAGTACCTAATCTTTCTGTTTACGAAAAGAGAGTGCAACATGATTAGGAGAGAGAGAGAGCTGAGCTGAGCCCTGCCCTTGTGCCTGACCTCTACAGTACCTAATCTTTCTGTTTACGAAAAGAGAGTGCAACATGATTAGACCTATAAACATCCCTTTCAAGTGAAAGAGTTTAACTACATTGACTTCAGATCAGTTGGTAGCTGTTCAATCTGATATCCCAACTAATCCTCCTGCTTAACAGAAAGAATAAGAACTTAAAAGTCTCTAGATGAAAACTAAGCGGGCTCATACACGTACAATGTCATGTATCACAGGTGCATAAAAATTAGTAATTTGGTCATGCACAGATGGCTGACAAAGAGAAAGAAATTGGTAAATCCTAAAAAATATCTGAACTAGGACACACAAACTTATTCAATATAATAAGGAACTTTGTTGCCTCCAATATGATCCACCATTTTATAACATGACTTCAAGCTGAGTCCAAGTCTCTTAACTTTATCTAATATGCATAGCATTTAAAGAAAGAAGAGACCCTAGGCGATCATGAAGGCTCCAAATGAAAACTCCTAAATGTCTATAAATTGACAAAACGATGTTAGGTGTTTCGAGACGCACTCAAATATTGTATAACTTCGTTGTCATCTCATTCTGCTTACACAAAAGACTGAAAAACTTGATATTAGAAGGCCAAAAAAACATGATTGAATCATGAGATGACAATATATTTATAGTTTAGGAACTAGATATTTAGCCTTTTTTTCTTAATCTTCAAAACTGTAACACAGAACAAATTAAAAAAGAATAACAGGAATTTAAAAATAAATTTTTTAAAAAAATGCTGTTCAAGAGAACAAAGATATGCAAGAAGAAACATTCTATTCCACATGGTTGTACTCAACTACTTGTAGCTTCTTAGGTGCCAGATAAAGGAAGATTAATAACTCTGAACTAAGTGAAGAAATTTAAAAAAAAAACAAAAATGAAAGGTCTAGAGACCGTACCCAATAAATGATCTTCCAATGAACCCAAGGGCATAAATTCATATACAAGAAGGCGTTGATCTCCATCAGCACAGTAACCAATTAAATTTACAAGATTAGGATGATGCAATAAGCTAAGCATAAGAACTTCGACAAGAAATTCTCTGTTCCCCTGAAGTCCATTTTTATCCAACTGTTTCACGGCTACAACCTGATGGTATAAGTATGCACACCCATCATTAAATGTATCAATCTAATTCCATCTTGTAGAATCATAAAAATTCTTGACATGTGCACATGCAAAATCCTTTCCCAATGTATACATTTTCTATTTGCTTATAGATTTTGATACCAAATCAAGCAAATAGAAACAAAATCCTTTCAATTGCAAAATCTTTTCTATTTGCTTATAGATCCTGACATGTGCACATACAAAAGCCTTTCACTTGCAAGAAACAAAATGAAAGTTTCATATGTTAAAGATGATGATAACCTTGCCAGTGCTCTCTAGGTACCCCTTGTAGACCCGGCCAAATCCCCCTTCCCCTATAAGACACTTAGGTCTAAAATTCCCTGTGGCAGCAGCAAGCTCCCGAAAAGTGAACGTCTGTGCCGAGATAGTAACACCAGACCCATCCTTCTGATACTGTGTTTCCCTTTCTGATCTTGAGTTGCTTTTAGACCTCATACTATCAGCTACTGTAAATCCAACAAACAGCATAAGTACAACCTAACTTGTGCAGGAAGTAAAATCTCATTCAGTTTTAGCAATCCAAGATCTTAAAGAAAAATTCTCAACTCCATTATAGATCAGAGGGAGGGGAGAAAACTACTAAATCTACACCAAACAAACCTGGAAATTAGATAATTGTTTGCTCCAACACCCATAAATTTATTACTTATATCGGCCAAAAAAAGATTAAAACTTTGAAACATTTGAAAGTTGACTGACTAAGTAAAATTCATAGCTTATACAAGCCAAGTAAAATAAAATAAAATTTAAAACGGTTTCTAAAATTCCATTCAGTCATTCAAATTAAATCAAAGATCAAGAGAGGAAGCAATATCTGTGTGAACTTTTTTCAAAACAAAACAACAAAAAAAAACTTTGTTGTTCTTCCTTCTCTAATGATCCAATGTAAAAACAATCCACGGCTAACCAAATCATAGTTTGAGAAAATTTCGGCGCCCCAGATCAAAGTAAACGAAATCCATTAACTTTACGACCCCAGATATTCAGATTGGATCCAGCCATAGAAAATTCAATTAAAAAGAAAACAAAAACTCGAACTAACCCGAGGATACTAGGTCCACACGGGAGGGACCATGGGCTGCTCCTCCCTTTTATCCTCCCTCTCGCTCCCTGTGTCGAACACCCCCTCATCGCTCGAATCGAAGCACGGGAAACAACCCATCAACCTGACCAGCCTCAAGCTCGATGAAAACCCCTAAGATCGGATTTTCCATCCAAGCCTCTCCCTCCTCGCCCATTTTCTCCACCAAATGCACTGCCGTAGCAAATTTTATCCAATTTTTTCCACCGCCGCCGATCCAATCGAAGTCATTCGACGGAATGGATCGGCGAAGGAACGAATCATCGAAAAAGGAGTGGGTGTTGGGGGTTGGGAAAGGAGAGAAGGAGAGAAGCGTTTAGCTTCGGAACGAGGTGAAGAGTGGGAGGGCGAGCCGGCGGATGTTATATCTCGGAAAAGAGACGGCAAAGTCTGTGCCGAATTTATCGAAATTAACGTGGGCATCCATACAGAGAATCCTTTCCAAATATGGCGTCTAAAAAAATAAAGTTGGGGTGTGGATATACAAAATCCGAGCGAATCTGGTGGCGACCGCGTTGATGGAACGCAGCCATCAGTGTATCCCACGTGCTACCCACTTGACATGCCCAAAGATTGCTACATTCTGCCTGTGCGGTGAGTTAAAGTCGCTTCTTTAATAATTTATTAAATTTGTGCTATTAATGGCGTGGAAGGTTTGAAATTGGATAAGATGTGGCCGACTTCGGAACAGTGAAATTAATTCATTAATATCTTATCTATCAGTGGACATGGGATAAGTACATGGCCGACTTCAGAACAGTGAACAGCTCCTCAAATCATAAGGTTATCCTTATTATGAAATAAAATAAAGTTGGAGCCCTAAATTTCTTTGAAATTGCTTAAATTTGTTGACTTCGCTTAAAAAATTTAAAAAAAATGAGGCTCTATCTCCATCTCTCGTTGGCTTGTGGAGGAGCTACGAAAAAAATGAGGAATTTGAAACCCTCTCTCTCCCCTCCCTCTTCTCCCTTCATCTCTCTTTTTTTCCCTTTTGGCTCTAACAATATTGGAACAACTCAGAATGATATAGCATAGGGGCATACCATATCGTATTGCCAAAGAACCAGTGCAGATATCTTTGTCTTGCTTTGCTAACCAATTAAATATACGTTTAAGGCTTTCAATTAAGGTATCTAATAATACTATATATTTATGCTTCCAACAAAATCTATACTAATTTATAAAAAATGAGTTTTATATTATAAATATTTCATATAAGATTTCAACATTATTTTTATATCAAAATTCTCTCTCTTCAACATTCAAATTTTATCGGTTTATTTTTTTTTCTCTTTTCTTGAAGCCATCCGCACTATTGCTCCAATATTTTGATACGTAGGCTTCTATACTTTAAAAGTACCTAATTTCCCTCTATATGCACCATCATTTACCAGTATTGTTATAATTTTTACGGGTATGCTTCTTATAGGCAACTTGTGATTGTGCAGCTTTCTTGTTCTTAATCCTTACACCTCTAAGCATCTAATCACATCTTCTCTTTCACAAAGCAATTTGATTGGTGAATCGCCTTGACTATTTATACCAGGCTCTATGACACAAGGAGGCTTTTTATTACTTCATGTGGAGGCAAAGGAGAAAGTCCATATGTTCAGAGCAAAGATAGTTAAGATTATAACAGTATTAGCTATGCTATTTCATTTTATTTTAATGAAAATTTCATATACTAGCACCAGAAATGAGCTTGGCATTTAAGATTGCCAACTAGCTTTGAGACCGTCCATGATATAACATTTTTCATCTGAAGATAATTGTTTCCTTTTTGAAGTTTTGTAGACATATATATCATTATCATGGTAGAGTTGATAAAAGAAAGAAAAGTACAGTGAATTTTCTCAAAAGAAGAAAAATATGTTGACAATTTTATTTATAATGGACCGTGGTTACATCATATTATGCCACTTTTTACCAACAAATTTAGGCATTTGTCAAATGCCCTCATTGTCAAGTTTTTTTTTTTTGGTAGCAAAAGCCCTCATTGTCAAACTGACGGCCTGTCTTTGTTGAGAAAGGAAGAAAAAAACAACCTGCCCAAAATCCTGGTTTCACACTAAAAAAAAATTCAAAAGGACGTGCCGTTATGGGCGGGGAAATGCTGGCAAATGGAGCAGTTGGAATTTGGGAAAGCATCAATTTGGAACAAGAGATTCGAGTGTCCAAAACGACATCGTGGACATAAATTAAATGGTCATTAATTTGTTAGATATAAATTAAGGCGAGATTAATGTTATGTGTGAATTTATAGGTGCAAACAATGTAATGTGTCAGGTGGGTCCGCCAATATGGGATTTATAAAAATAGTTATTCAACTACCGTATGCCTGCCCAAAACCATTGAATTACGTGACATTCCATTTGATACGGAGAAAACCAATTTTCAGCCCTCGGATGTTTACCGAGCTGCCACCTCGGCCTCCTAACGACGACTCATAAATCGGCAGATATCCAGCTCTAATATAATTTTTCGGGTTATTTCTTTCACTCCTACAAATGTGGATCGATATTTCTGCTATTATGGGTGTAATAATTATACATAATGATTATCCAATCATGAATACAATAATTATCTATATTTTGAATCCATTAATATCATAATTGAACATTGAGTCCGAGGTAATAGTTCATAGATCCTCTCCAAATAATAAAAAAAAAAAAAAAAAAATTAACTCAGATAAGTTCTTTTGAACAGAAACTCACCCTTTCGACTGTTTCTCAACTTTTTATTAACTTAATCATCAAAAAAAATTTCATCGAATAATCTCTGCTAAATAGACTTATGGATGCAAGCACTGATGCCCATCCTCAATTCATCTTTCAATCGATCTCCAACTCGATTATCTACCGGCCACACCACCTACCAGAGCTTAGCGGCATACCATGAGAGTCAAATTTTATCACAAAATGATTACACAGTATTTCACTAATCTTATCTTTTATATGCATAAAATATTTAGGAGAGCAACGCTGTGCAGCGCCAACCACTCACCATTCTATTTATTCTCCAAGAACCTAAGGGGGTGCTTGGTTCATGATCAGAATCAAAATCGAAATTGGAATCGAAATTGCTTAAAATCAGAATCAGAATGACCAAACCCTCTAAAGTGCTTGGTTCGTGACGGGAATAGAAATTGATATCAAAATTAGAACGAAAATTTGAATCCATAGATGAAAATAGAGATTGAGTTTTATGTAGATTGGACTATTCCCATTCTATCCTAAAATCGAAATCGGAATAAGATTCCTCCCAAATCAAATGGTTGGAATGAGAGTCATCCATTCTCATTTTGATTTCAGATCCCCACTCTTCCAAACCAAGCACCCCTTAAAATAAATTGATGCAGTAGATAGGGACTTTCTAAAATATTTTTTTAAAATATATTTAGGTGCTAGTGAGGTAGCATCCCAACGGAACGGACCTTTGTTTCCAACGGCATGACCCGGATTCGAGTTATGGCGGATATCGGATTGCGATTAAATGTCAGGATGCGAATAACTATCGAATAGAGCGTATCTTGGTGGCCTAGGTATGGCATCTGATCCGTTAGCCCTCGATGGTACTGGGATGACGTACTCATCCGTTGGATTCATCCATATAGTAGGGAGGAGGCCGCCTATTCGTCCAAACTCGGTCCCAAGTCGAACATTTTTTAGTGGAGGTTAGAGCCCTCTGGTCACTTCCAGAGAAGGTAGATGCACCGGATCACCCCCCTCCAACTCCCATTTATTTAGCAAAAAAAAAATATATTTAGGTGAATCTATAGATCAACGCGAGACCAGCCTCATTGAGTTTCATGCAGCGGATATAGAAGGGGGGAAATGGATCCCAAGGATGATTAGGCCAGTCTAGGGTCAACTAGCCACAACTATTTGCCGGGCGATTTGCAAAGGGAGGGATCAAAAGAGATCTTCAATAGTTATAGTTCTCCACATTATAATGGCAGTTAGTCTATCTGTTTTTTTTCTCTCTTCTGTGCATTTGTAAGTTTTTGTGGTTCTTTCTTCTTAAATAAAAAGCTTGGGCCCATTTAGTTGGGGTGTGTCAAATTACAGAATAATCTGATAATTTATGAAAATTATTTATCTAAAAAAATAATTATAAAAAATAATTTTATTATATTTAGTTGGTAGAAAAATTATTTCGAAAAATGATATTGAAAAAAGATTACTACTTTTGATTGGAGATAATCTTACATAGAAATATGATAAAATTTACAAATATATCCTTTAATATAAAATAATTTATTAACACTAAAATAGTATTATCATCTTCAATTAGTTTTATACAATCACATAGTCTTTTATATAATGCCATCTCTATTTTAATTTTTTTGTAAAAGCTCTGAAGGAATTTAGAAAGACAACAGAACATATTCAATAATTATATATGCAACTTTATTAAGAATATTTTGTTAAGTATGGATTATCACCACTTAAAATTTACCAAACACTAACCTCCATGGTATTTATTTATCTTCTTTCTGAAAATAATATGGGATCCATCAATTTTTTTACCATCTTTCTCTTTCATTTTCATACCAAATATAGTAATCTAATATAGGATTCATATTTTCATGTCAGATTATCTCCAATCAAATGGATCCTAAGAGAAAAAAAGGTAGACCCATTTCTTAGAAAAAAGGGGTGATAGGAGATAATGAATCACAATCTTGACATGTTAATTAGCTCCCTACATGAATGCTGCCATTGATTTATAGGGACCATGGGGTCCAGATTCTAGACTACTAGGGAAATTGTAATATAGAATATGAGGCAAATATGTAAAATTGTGTCAACATGAAAATTCCTAATTGGGAAAGAAGATAAAACCCAATACTAAAGCCATAATATCCTTTCAATTGGAATCTTTTAGGACTTTTTCCGATTCATCATACTAGCATTACTATTACTGTAAAGAGATATTGGAAAGTTATCTCTACATAGATTATAGTCATTTATGTTGACCAATCTCAACGCATCCTATCCTTCAAAATGGGTGGGTAGTTTTGAGGATTCTTTAAAACAACCCATTTTATTCCTTTTTTCCAAATTGGACCACTTTTTTAAAGAATACTTGATGCTGAATTTTTAACACATTTTTGTTCTAGCATTAATAGATATGCTCCAGTCATGCCTTCAAAACACATAAATGCAAATATTTTCAAAATAAATGCATATTTTTTAGCTAATGTGTATACTTTTCTATACCAAATGTATATGTTTTAATGGGATGGACTAAGCTCATCTCAAAAAGAGAGAGGGAATCTACTCCTCTTATATCCTAAATCAACAATTAAGTAATTAAATTGAAAATCCACATTATTTGTTATAATCTATATCAATAAAAATGTTTAAAACTAGAAATCACATATTTGATCATCTCTAACCTATACATCAAATAAACAAAAGAATGGACAGTTTCCATTATGCTAGGATGCTAAAATATATAATAAAATATTTAAATTAAGAATCCCTCTTATAAACCATAAACTACACATGCTAAAAGATATATAGAGCTAAAACCAATATATTTTAATGTTTAGATCACAGAAGAATATAGACTAATATTCACTACAAGAAAATAAATTTTTACGATAGAATTATTTGCTATGAAAATATTTTTGTCACAAATACTTGTATTTATGATAGAAAATATTATTGTTACAAATAATATATTATGTATGATGCAAAATATTTTTCATCACAAATAACAGAGTAGTTATAACGAAATATATTTTCATTGCAAATATAGCTTATTTGTGATAAAAAAAATTTATCACAAATAATTGATAAAAAATCAAAATTTAAAAAATAAATGACAGATTATTTATGATAAAAATTTTTCATCACAAATAAGTTCGTTCTTATGATAGAAATTTATTTTCATCATAAATATTAAATTATTTCTGACAAAAATTTTTCATCATAAATAATTAATAAAAATTAATATTTAAAAAATAATAAAAATTATTTATGATGGAAATATTTTGTTGCAAATAATTATATATTTGCAATTAAAATTTTATTTCAGTCATAAATACTAATTTATTTGTGATGAAAATATTTATGGTAAATAATTGATAAAAATTAAAATTTTAAAAATAAATGGTATATTATTTATGATAAATTTTTTTTCTACCAACTTTTGTTATGTTTCTTTTTCTCTGCCGACTTTTGTCCCTCTATTGTATTAACATTCTCTTTAACCAACCGTAAAGTCTGGAGTTGCAACTCTCCAAACTTTTTTTTTCACTCATCCCATTCATCTCCTATCCTTCTTTTTTGTACTAACTCTCAAATTTTAAGAATTTTTGACCGTCAGGCTTACTCAAAAAAAAATATTGATTCGAGCATGACAAAAGTCGAGAGGAATGAATCATTGATGGATGCTATATTTCCATCGCTAATGCCTAATTATTTACAATAAAAAATTTTGGATCGATCTAATCGGGTTGATTCGAATTGGGTCATGGGTCAATCCGGCTAATTTGCACTTCAAAGATCATGAACATCGAATAGCGTGCATCCTACATTGCATCGAATGATGTGCATGCTGCTTCGCATCGAACGGTCCAAAAACTGTTGAAATTTCTGTACCCTCTGCATCACATTGGAGTTTTTGTTGTCTCCATTCGTAATCATAATATAGGTAGCATGCATTTACAGAAATATTTGTGATGTAAAATATTTTCATCGCTAATTTTTGGTTAAATTTTTTAGAGAAAAAATTTTAAGAAATTTTTTGTTAAAATTATTAGTGACGGAAACATATTTCATTGCTAATAATATTATTAGCGATGAAAATTTGTTTCATCGTAATTAATTTTTATAATTTTTTTAGTTAAATATTTTTAGACGAAAAATTTTTAGAGGAAAATTTTTTTTTGATAG
>KE505139.1:118067-128761 GCA_000441515.1 Elaeis oleifera
ATGGTTATTTACGATGAAATTTCCATCATAAATAATTTATTTATTTTTAAAAATATTAAATTTATTTATTAAATTATTGACGATAAAATTTTTGTCATAAATAATTTTATTTATAACAGAATATATTTTTATGGTAAAATTATTTATTTGCGATGAAACTTTTCCATCGCACATAATTTAAAAATAAAAAATTTGATGAAATATTCCGTCGTAAAATGTATTATTAAAGATCAAAATTTTATTCTATCGTAAAATATTATCTGTAATCCCATTTTTAGCGACTAATTATCAGCGATAAAATTTTTATCGTAAATAATTATATGCGATGGTAATTTAGTATTTGTGACTTTTTTTTGCACCAGAAATATCCTTTTTGTTGCAGTGATTATTTTAATTATCTATTTTTATATTCATTTGATGCATAGGTTTGCAAGTTCTAAAATGAATAACTTGTGATTTTTAGACATTGTCAGTGGTATAGATCATAATCAATGATGCAGGTTTTTGATTTACTTGCTTAATTATTATTTTGAATCTAAAAGGAGTAGACACTATCTCTTCTTAAAAAAAAGTAAATAGCCTCTTCCCCTGAGAAGAGCAAAGTTTATATCTTTTTTTATATCGACTACACATATTTATCAAATGCCGGACGTATCTTAACTTTTTATAATGAATATCTAGAATTTATTCATGGAGCAACTGATAAAACCATTTTAACATCTTAAATTAAGCCATTTGTTCAAATAAACCATAAGTGCTCTTAGTGTAGAAAAATAAATTAAAGTGGACCACTTGATCATTTTGATTTAATTTTTTGCTATTATATGCACATTCCTGTTTGATTTGAAGCGTTCAATGACCTTTAGCACGTGACTTGTATCTACATGTTGCATGCATACAATTTTTTTAGTTCTTTTCTTTTCTGGTAAATAATTTTTTAGTGCTTTAATTATGTCTAATAAACCAAGCAGCATCCCGGAAGTTGGGCATCAACTACCACTCCAATGGGACTATGAATTAAGTAGGATAGAATCAGCTCAATTATGCTATATTCAAAGATACATGTTGGTCCTTCATCAAAATAAAGAAAAGGATGCACGTAGGTTGAGTTACGGCCGCAAGCTATCTAGCCAACTCTTTCTAGCCTTTGAATAGGCCTAACAACAGCTCAAGTAGCTCAATTACAACATGGGAGATTGGGAGCACATTGACACCAAGTATTTTGGCCATCAAACTAAGGCATTGTCTGGTTTAACTATCATATACCAGCACATAAGGATTAAGTTAGATAAATAATATTGTAAATCAGAAAAACACATCAAAAAAATCATTTAGATGCATTGATTCATTTAATGGCATACTTCATGATGCTAATTTGAAGGGAGCAATGACATTAAACCACACCATGAGTTACTTCTTTAAGGTACGCATTTTCCATTATGGCAAAACATATCTAAGTTCACATGTATGCGAAATACAAGATTAGGGTCTACAAAACCATCTTTTGTTCCAACCAAAGACACTAGATTTCTAGAAATGTGGTGTTTCTACATTTGCTTTCGGGTCGAATGATTTGCTGCCAATTGGATTTGCAAGCAAATACGATCCTTGAAACCAGGCTAGATGAAACCCTAATTGTTCTAGGAAATTTGGTCTCAAGTTTGATTAGGTCAAGTCAGGTCTAATAACCAAGTTGATTTACTCGCCGGAGTAATAATTCCTTTTCCATCTTATGCTAATGACTTTGAATCCAAGTCCTTCCATGTTGCAATTTGTTCCATAGCCAAAGCTTGGTGAGAATAAAGGTAATAAAAGCTGGTAAGGCCATCACCAGCAAGTATGACCTCATAGACTTGAAGATATCAAGCACAAGCTAGTGCCAATATTCCATGTTTCAGGATTGGAAGGTGTAAAATTTGCCACGTGTCATGTAGTGGGATCAAGGGATAAGATGCTTCTTGTATGCCATTGTAAGTGGCGTGCATTGACCTGATACATAAAAAAGGGCCATATAACTATTATCATGAATATTATACGAGTAGACATAGTAATTATGATTTACATAGACTGGTTTAATTAGTTAATCATACGATTGTGTGGTTTTAGCATTGCAGGACATGTGATTTGTTAGCCAATAAACTGATCACACTCCAATGAATAGTTTATGCATGTTTGATGCCCATTGTGATTCTCGCTAATTAAAGATTTCATCAAGAGATGAATTCTTATCATAACACTGCAACGTAACTATGATGTAGCATCACACTCTTCTTTGTCTCTTAAGGAATCAAGTGGAGCTATTCTTCTTCCTTTTTTTTTTTTTCTTCAAGAAAAAAGAACGAAAGAAATTAAAAAAATAATACTTTATAGCATGATTTTTTTTCTTCTTTATCATCATTTTTGGCTATTTTTTGTTAGACATAGACCAAATTGTTACTTGTGATCATCCTTGGTGCCACATGTGTCAAATTTCCAACATGATGCCCGAGGGGTCATTGGATCGCCCATGGCAACTGTCATATCATGACCGTCTCATGGTGTGAATCGAATTGATTTCACATTATAATACTATTATAGTACAATTGAATTGACTTTTATCAGGAACTCATAATATTCTTCATGTATTTGTCTCTTTGTTGTTTTGAATATATCTTGAAAATTCTTTCCTTTTTCTTTGTTCTTTTCTGAGTAAAATTCTTCTTTTAATACCTTCTTATTTATTTCATACCTCTTTAAGATAACACATATTTCAGAGTCCTTATTTTCAGTTATGTATGAATAAGTAGGGGATAATGGTGGAGATGGATTGATATTTTCTCTATACCATGTTTGAAGAACTTTTTGGTCATAGATTATTCCACTAAGACGAGTTAATGGAGTAGAACAACTATTTCTACGAGGAGGAATTGTGGGTACACTGATTGGACTATTTATTCTACAACTGTGGCTTCTAAGTTTTGATCTATGAAACTTTAATTGTTTTATCCCCATCAGGATGAGTAGTGATGTTTCTAACTTACTATTTTCTTATCTAATTGCTGGGACTGCCTTCTCTAAAAGTCGGTCTTTAGGCAAAACTATTTGGTCCCATATTAAAGTTTTAGAAATATGAACATTCCCTTTATTTGGATCTGTCTGGAAATAAGTAGTCTTGCCAAAAGTCCTTTAGTTAATGACCCTAATATGGCCTAAAGCGTTTAATATTTGATCATACATCCTATATATGATTCCTGCAAGATATGATCCTAAGAGCATCTTTACCCTATGAAGTTTGACCTCTAACTCTAAGCTTCTTAAAATATTTTATCATTAATTTGATAATCAGATCTGTGTTACGATTAAAATAAATTGGCCCCTCGTAGAGACCGGTTTCCACCATACCTAAGAGACAGTCTTGGAAGTCGGTCAGTCTGCCATCCCTCAAACACAAAAGAATGACAGTATTTAACCCTTTCTAATCAAGGGTTTAACTACAATTTGGACTTATGAGTTTTTACCATTTTCTCACTTATTATTGGGATGATTCCATGTTCCTTTGAAATTGATATAGTTTTATCAACCATTTTAATTCTATAGTCTGGGATAATCCTGTTGTTGCTAGTTTCATATATGGACCTTTTTAATATTTTTGGTATTGACCAGTTGTCAACTGTTTTCTATGTGCTCTACAATAGATCCTTCACGATTGATAACCTTTTTTTTGGAAGAGAAGCTAGCAAAAGATCTAGATAAAAAGTTCATCATGAACGTTGGTGTTCTCAGTTCACGGACTGTCAATGAGTTATGCCAATAGAACGGTCCTAACGCATAGCCTTGAAAATGGCAGCGCGATTTGGTCAGATGGACTGAAAATATCAAGATTCACAAAGAACCATTACGATTACTATTAGTTACTTATGAAACTTGTCTAACATGTTTGCTTTGCATTTATAATTCATATTTGGTGGCATTCCATCTTTAATCCAAAAATAATAGATTGTCAGAATCGTAAATATCTAAGGATGGCAATTTTAATTGATCCATTAGAAATTCCATCTAACCTGACCTCAAGGGGACAGGATTTATCCAACCTAACTCGACTCCAATGGAATATATTTTATTCAATGTGATTAAAATCTGGGACGGATATAGGTTTTAGATAAAATACCTGTAATACGTTCAGATCAGAGATATAAATAATGGTATGCCATGCTCCAAATCCAACTTAATATAATCTTAATCTAAATTCTTAAAGTTATAATTATTTTATAATATTTATATGATGAGTTCCTTATCCAATCTGATCCGACTCTTCTTATATATCCGATCTAATCAGATCTGTGCCATTACTTGTCCCGATCCGATCTGGGATAAATATGGGATGGATATAGATATGAAATTTTTAATTATAAGATGGATATAGATATTGACCGACTTGATCCATATCTGATTCGTTACCATCCCTACAAATAGTATCTATTTATGATATAAATAAAAAAATAATTTGAAAATAGATTTTCCATTTCTGAGCAAAATAATGGTCAATGATACCTATTGACATTAGTTCTTGATCATGAGTATAGTACACACATAGCAGTTATAATATGACCAATTAAAAGAGATGGCTTGGGTGATCATCTTTTTTGAAATTCTTGAAGTACTTGCTTGCCTTTAATTTGTATAGCGACGGAAACCAATTAACCACCAAGAAAAAAAAAAAAAAGAAAAAAGTCGTTACCAGTAGGAAAAAACAAATAAATAACTGATGGCACTAGAATTTCATCGTTTGTCACAGCATATCTCCTTTAGATGCGAGAATACAAATATCAGCACGTTCTTGCCGATAGGTAAAGACAACCTAATCTTTTAGGATAGATGGTCCGTTTTTGACTCCTTGCCATATAACCAAAACCATACACCACCAACAAACACATATTAACCACTAGTTGTACTAACCAAAAAAAAAACCCACTAGTTAATGATGTCTACGTAAGTCCAAAAAAGTATGCCAAATTAAAAAATCATTTAAGAATCTCAATGGGGATCTTTCCATAATAATCTAGTTGAAATGATGTCACAGTTGCTAATGCTACCGAAAGTATGGGGATGTGTTGAAAGAAAGGACGTTTTAAATCATAATCTTGAAAGCATAAAAGCTTTAATTGCTACCGAAAAGGATTTATAAAAAAAAAGAGAGGCTATAAAAGCTTTTGCAAGCAAAGAATCAACTAGACATAAGAATCAAGAATAATACTTATTTGATGGAAAAGAATCAACAAATACTATATTGGACTTTCTTCAAAACCTTTTAGCCATTTAACTTTTTCTTGTTAAAATTTGGTGTACGGTGTGGAATAACACATATTCTCAGTAGAAATTAGTGCCGAGGAAGAATAAGACATGTCTTGCCTAGCCATGCATTACCGGCCCAATAGAAGCCTCCAACATTTACTAGCTGACCTTATATATCGAAAAGGAGTTGAAAGTTGAAAGATATTCCCCTTTTCCTCCTCAAAGCACATGCATTCCACCAACCCAAGCTCACAAAAGTGAAGTAGATACAAGATTAGTTGACAGATGATGATAATTGCAACCTAACTTGCTCACCAGATAACCAATTAGGTATAGTGGCCTCTTTTTGGTGATAATTATGGTGGAAAGAGAGGAAAATATATTGTTAGCCTCTATAGATTATTAGATTACTTATTTAGACTTGTTGCATTTATATAGCATGAGAAAACTTTTGTGCATATGTGCACCCAAGGCTACATGCTAAAGTTGTCATGGTATGAATGATGAACGACCATGTAGGCAGTGCGAAGCCATGCATGCACTGCCATGTTAACAGGTAGAATTTGTTAGGAGAACATAAGTAAAGCAAATTAAGCTCCTGTAAGGTAATTGTGATTTGTATCTCTTGCATTCTTGGGGACACAACGAGTGTTTTTTTTTAAAAAAAAAAATTAACTAATTCAATTTTACCCCAAGCTCTTGTTTCTTTCTAATATTATACTCGTTAAATTCTGGAGACCAATAAATCAGCTACCTTGTTCCTATAATCATGGTTGGACGCTAATTATATTTGACTGGATCATGATTGAAGCTTGCTATTATGCACCACATCCTGATGTTTCAAGCTAACGAGTGCTAGAAATATTGTTTCTGGAACAAAATCTCTTATGTAGCACTCTATTTATATCTATTTAAATAATAAATTTGTCAAGGAAGACCAAGCATGCGCATGTGCGCACACGCACACGCACGCACATATACACAAACACACACATACACTACAAAAATAAAGACTTTAGAAACGTTTAAAATATATGTAAATCATTCCCATAAGCTTCTAGAAATGTTATTTGTCCATTAGCTATACCCACATGCTCAAAAGTGATTGAAAATATTATTTATATATATTAGACACATTTTAGTAAATCATTTAGTAACGGCTTATACCGTTCCTAAACAGACTTTTGGAACATTATGCTAGATCGTTTCTATACGAGTTTTAGTTATATTATTTATCCGTCCCTATAGATCTTTTGGAATATTTTTCAAATGTTCTCTTAGATTTTCAATAACGTTAACTAAATGTCTCTATTGATTTGATGATAACGTATTAAAATATTCTCCATAATTAATAGAGATATTTTTCAAACTGTCCCTATAGCTCTTTAAGAATATTTTTCAAATATTTTTTAAAATTACAACAATATTAATTAAATGTCTCTATTGATTTGATGGTAACGTATTAAGAACGTTCCTAAAATTAATAGAGACATTTTTTTAATTGTCCCTACGGCTCTTTAGGAATATTTTCAAATATTTCTTAGAGTTACAACAATATTAACTAAATATCTCCATTCATTTGATAGTAACGGATTAAGAATGTTCCCCATAATTATAGAAATATTTGTAATATTTTAAAATCTATAGGAATATTTGTATCCATTCCAATGGCTTTTCATGGATATTTTGCAAAACGTTTCTGTATTTAGAAACCTGCGTATCAATAGTTTTTAAGATGTTCCTAAAATTCTGTGTATCAGTTTTGAATTTTCAATCGAATATAAAATTTTAATATTATATTCCATATACACAAACATTCAATTTTTCAACAAATAAGTATGAAGAAATATTAGATTTCAAATATTATAAATACTAATTTCAAAAAATCTCCAAAAGATAAAGTTGTCAAGTCTATATCCAGATCCACCAATAGACCAAAATATATCTTTAAAATTCAAAAGTGCTCGAACAATATTATCTCACATGCTTACACATATGTCCAAATACATAGCAAAAAATTAGAGTATTTGAGGTTGATATCTCCCCAAAAAGTTATCTGCATTCAAAAGATCTAAACCTGCACAAAGATAATAATGAAACATTTATTAGTTTCTAATTCAACAACTCATATTCAAATTCATCAAACATATCATTTGCACTTTGATCTCACCAAGTACTTTGTTAAGCATTTTTTACACAAGCCAAAACATCTACTACTTGTGTTTGTTGCTATTCATCAAACTAGAGTCAAAAAAATCATCGGATTGGCTCAAAATCGGTGACTTATACATATAACTTGGAAACCATTTTCGTATGTCAAGAGGCTCTGAAAAAGAGAAGTTTGATATTGTGTCATATTTAATGATATCAATGAAACATAAATAAAAAATGATGTAAGAAATAATTTCTATATATTACTATTAATGACTACACTAATAGATCAGAAAATGAGATTTCTGATTTAAAATTGATAGTCACCTAAAAGAATAGCAAACAACAAGTGACAATTAAATTAGAGACATAACACCGATAGTGTATAACTAATTAGTTATGTTAGCCAACTTAAATTAAAAAAATATGAAAAAAACTAATTCATTCACTTACCTCCATAGGATCACCTTCAGAATCACTTGGTGCTTGTGTCTCATCATCATTAACTTCATTTGATTCATTTGATGGAGGGTTAATCCTTTCATGTAATAGAAAGTGAGCCATCATTTTTTTATATGTTGTAACCTCTCTTTTAAGCTTGTCATTTCTGTTAGCTGCCCCTCAATCATTTTCATCTTCTGTAATTTTGCTTGCATATCTGCACATTTTTTCTTCATGAATTTTCACTCTTCACGTGATATGCAAATAGTCTTTGAAGTCTCAATCACAATTGACTTATAACCAGCCCCTCTTCCACGAGATAAGTCTGGTCGAGTCCCTAAGATGCGTACATATATCTCATCCCTATATAAAGGTCTCTCTTCTTGTGTGGGCTAGGATCCAAACTCCTTCAGCTTTTTCTAGAAATAATATTCAAAATTAACTGTGTCAAGTAAATGGAGTCTTACATATACTTTCTGAAATTCTTACATATACTTCCTAAAAATCTTATATATACTTCCTTTGATTTTGGGTCATAATATTCTGATACATTCTTTTTGTTCGATGCTCTACCTCTCATACATCATAAGGATCAGTCATCTCACCAGTCTCAGGATCCATCTATCACATGTCCATAAGAAAAATTAAGAGACAATTAAATATGTAAACTTAGAGCTGATATAATACAATAACTTGAACAGTTTACCATTTCATACTCTTTTTAACAGAATGATTTTGACCTAGTGGTAGATATGATTACTTGATTGGACTGACTTTTAGATGCCTTCTCAGATTTGATATGAAAATTCTCTTTCTCATACTCTTCAATGCATTTATACCATAAGTTAGATGCCATCCCTTCAGGTACTACAGCTCGCCGCTTCTCAGCTGTTTCGAATAGCAAGTAATGCTCACGATAGAGCCTACACTTTCACCGACGAAAGCTTGCACCCATACTCCTAAAGCAATAATTGCAAAACTTTTCTTGCTTTACCTCTGGTGTATCAAGGGTCATATCACCCGTCTCTTCCAAAATTTGAACTTTGGAGAACTCTTTGAAGTAACCACAAAATATTTCTGTAATGTAAACAAAGAATTTGTATAAATAGGAGAAACTTAAATAGAATGGTAAGCTTATTCAAACAAACATAATGGTATAAAAAGAACAAAACAAGAAAGTAATATAATTAATGATATAGACTTTTTTTTACCATGATTTCTGTCCACATCATATCCTCTTTCCCTTTCTTAGTAGACAACCAGACCCCAATTGGAGCACGAGTGTAATCTCTCACAATTTGGCCAAGATAGTTGCCCAAGTACTTTGCATTCTTTCCTACAAGAGCAGTAAAGTCTTCAGGTAGTATTGTTACCACTAGTTTATTCTCGCCTCCATTTGTTATTAAGTCTAAATTAGTTGTTTTGTAAGTACCATGCTTAGACTTCTTTTTCTGAGATGTACATTGACTGGCTAGCTCTGGCTCCTATATTTTCTAACCCTTTGAGTTTAGAAAATTGAAAACTAAAAATAAAATGAACCATGAAGTAGAATATAAAGTTAATCTCAAACCTCACTTGGTTGCCACATACTCAATAACTCAAATTATTATATCATATAAGATATATATATATATATATATTTAACAAATAATACATAAATTATTAACTTTATCTCTTCATTAGAGTAGAACATGTAAAGTCAAATACCTGTGTGCTAGATATGTGTCCAGTTAGAACTTGAGATGGTGGCTGCACAGTAGAAGTTTGACCTCCAGGTCTAGATGTAATGCCATGTTGTCTTGTTGACCTCCATGTGCTACCTTGTTATCTCACTGCTGCATCGTCCTCATCCTGTAAGGCCATGAAAATAGTACGTGGAATGCCTTTGCATTTTGGAGCCATTTCTGTAACAAGAGGCGAAGATATAAAACTAGTTAGTTAAATCCAAAGGTATAAACTGACATAAATTTTTATGATTCTTTAGTTGAATATTTATTATATAATAAACAAGCAAAGATATAAAATTAGCATAAGATTTCATAATTACACATCTGTTTAAACTAATCAAAAAAATTATAATAAATTTATTCAAATTATAAAAGGCATATTTCTGTTTCAGCTTGATTATAGTTGTCTGCATCCTCCACTCCAATTTCATTATTATCATCAGATATGTCATCTTCAAATTCAGAAGGACGAGCAATACGATCTTCAATCTCCTTGGCGAGTGAAAGTGGCACTTCCTCACTAGCAATGTCAACTCTACTAAGTGTGCCAATATTGTCATTTTTATCTAATGGTTGATTGATGTGTCCAGCATCTACACCCTCTTCTTGATAGGGCTCCTCAATCTCTGTGTTGTCATTATTTATGTCATCTCCACTCAAAGGAATATTGTAGACATTCCTTGATTTTGTTTTCATTACAACTGCCCAATTAGAATCGATAGGATCTGAAATATAAAATATTTGTTCTCCTTGCTAGACCAAGATAAATGGATCAGTTGTATTTAAACGCTTATTGACATTAATATTCGTAATCCCAAACTTATCAACTTTATATCCGGACCCTAGATGTTGGATATTATACCACTCACACTTAAAAAGATATATATTTTTTGATCCAAGATAAGTCAGCTCTCAAATCTCATCAATGACTCCATAATACTCTTTTTTATAGAATTATTGTCTCCCCTACAAAGTACTCCTGAACTTTGAGATCCCATGCTTTAATCCCTTGAAAATATATGAAAACGATAACCATTGATATCAAACCTGTTGCTGCAAAAATCCGCCGGCGTCGGAGATGCTGGAGTCGATGGTGCCGCGATC
>KE505139.1:154992-170309 GCA_000441515.1 Elaeis oleifera
ATCCACCCGACACTCAGCTTATCCTTGATTTGCTCAGATTGGTCTTTCGATGACTCTTTGAGGCTAGTTTCTTAGAGGTCTTGAAGACCTGTTGTTCAAAAAGAACAATACAAAATAATAGATAGGGTCTGAAAGCTTTTTACTATGAGAGTTGTGAGGTCTATTCAAGAGCTTTTGGATTTTTACTTGACTCCTGTTATTTATCTTAGTTTAAACTGGAGCTTTGCCTTAGTTTGAGCTTGTTTTTTTGCTTTGAATTAACCTAATTTTGGGCTCTGATAAATCTTATTTTAGGCTCGGATCGGCCTTGATTTTTTTTCTACTCAAATTTGACTTCTCTTCGGATCTGCATGATTTCACCTCAGATCTGCATAATCTCAGCCCAGATTTGCAGATTTCATCTCAGATCTATAGATTTCACTTTGGATCTACAGATTTTAGCTTGGATCTATAGATTTCACATTGGATCTGTAGATTTCAGCTTGGATCTACAGATTTCACCTCGAATCTGTAGTTTTCACATCGAATTGGCATGCCTCTACTTTGAATCTGCATGCTTTACCTCAGATCGTCATAGAACTCAGCTCATGTTGTCTGGGTTTCGTGCAGAGGCCTACATTGTGCGGAGGCCCCAGGATTTGTTGATCCAGAGAAACTAGCCTTCCCACCTGTGTGACATCAGAGTCCATATCTAGGTGAAGCGGTGCTGTCAAAAGCAACATGCAAAAACGACAGTCTCGGAGCCCAACAAAGAAACTTGAAGGAGCTCTGGGGGAGCTTAGAGGGGATCCCATGAGTGAGCATCTCGACACCATCAGAGGTGCCACTGGGAAGAGGAGTGATAGCAGTGACCTCGAACCCATAGATCTGGGGTGAGCTTGATGCAAGAAGGAGGAAGACGCAAGCAGGGGAGCTCGAATTCGATGAACTAGGTGTCGGAAGAGGGGAGGCACGAGCGGAGAAGAACTTATGGCCATGGCCTCGAAAGTCTGGATCCGATGAGGTCAAAAGGGCCAGAATCATCAGTTGGAGGCACAAGAGAGCTCGGATCTGGAGGAGCTCAGGGCCGCCAACCTGGTCGGGCTCGATGCTCGAGGCACACGGGTGCATGGGAGGAATCAGGACTGCCGATCTGGCCTTGAAATCATCAGAGAAGCACACAGGAGGTGTTGGTCTGCTTCGCGGCCGTCCGTTCTGACGAAGTCGAAGCTCGGGCAGAGTTGGTGTTGTCAGATGTCGGACATGAGGGAGGCGACGATGCCGGCCTAGGGCAACAGTTGCCCAGTTCCCCATTCTTCGGTGGCTTTTTTAACCCACGGGAGAAATAAGGCAGCCCCCCTTCCTTTCTTCCTTTTTTTCTTTGTTTTTTTGCTTTGGCTCGGATGTACTACTTATGGGCCTATTTTGAGGCAGCTGAAGGTCCTTGGCACCGCCTCCTCCTTTTGTCTCTCTCTTCTTCTTCTTGTTTGACCTTAGATGCTGGTTATGCAAGAAGAAAAATGAATAAATAATTATTGGAGGTCAGAAAGTCTTTTTACCATAAGAATTATGGAAGTTTCCTCCTTCCTTTCTCTTTCTTTTTTTGTGTGTGTGGAGGGACTTCGGTGCCTTCATGGGAGGATTCTTGTACTGGCCAGGCTCAGTGCCAAAGGCATGTGGGCATGCTGGAGAAACTAGGACAAAGAAATCCAGCCGAGCTTGAGCAGCTCTATCTCCTTTATTCAAGAACATGGAGTAGCCCCGTTGCATCTTTGATTATGGAAAGAGCTTTGATCCACCCCATTTGGGAACAAAGGCCTTCAACCTCATTTAAGAATGAGGTTTGGCTTGAAGCTGATGCCCATATTTAAGAACAAGGGCCTTCACCTACTGGAAAGAAGGTCAGCATGGAGTTGACACCCATGTTTAAGAACAGGGGCTTTCACCTACTGAAGAGCAGGTCGGTATGGAGTTGACACCCGTGTTTAAAAATAGGGACCTTCATCTACTAAAGAGCAGGTCGGTATGGAGTTGACAACCATGTTTAAGAATAGGGGCCTTCATCTACTGGAAAGCAGGTCGGCATGGAGTTGACACCCATGTTTAAGAATAGAGGACTTCACCTGCTGGAAAGTAGGTCCGCATGGAGTTGACATCCATATTTAAGAACAGGGGCCTTCACCCTCGTTTAAGAATGAGGTTAACCTCCTGTTTAAGAACTGGAGGCCTTCAAAGTTGGATGGCCTTTTGTCCATGTGGAGGCCTTGGGTCCATCCATAGGTGATCTCGATGCTGTTTATGGGTGTGACATCTGTGTGGGAGGGCCTCAAACCCATGGATCAGATGAGGCTCGCCACCATTAGGGGCGTCAGATGAGTGAGGTGATCTCGAACCCCCAGACCTCTAGATCTAGGGTGAATTTGATGCAGATGAGGTGAGGAATGAGTAGGTTAACCTTTGGGTGGAGTAGCGGAGCAGCAGCAAAGACAGAGATCATTGCCGCTCGGTACTTCTACGTAGTGGAGTAGCGGCACAGACAGAGCTCGTCGCCGCTCGATACTTCTGCATTGCCCTAGCCCATGTTTGATAAACATGCAAAAATTATTTATTTATTATTGTTACTTTTTTGAGGGTCTTCTCAAATGACCCATTGGCCAAGACTCTAGTGTATGGTCAGCCTCGGCCACGCGTGCCTCCCCCAATTCTTTGGTCTCAAGCAAGCAAATAAGGAGCTTCAGCTGGATACAAGGCTAGCTCCTATTCTTGAGGTTCTCAAACTGACTTTTGTCCAGCATATTGGAGACATTGCAGATGAGCTTGCAAAGGAATTAAGGTTTTCCTTCTCTAGATCTGACAATTGTCTCCTCCTTTCTTATTTGAATCTTGCCAAAAATTCAAATTTAAAGTTAGAACACAGACCAGAAGGCAAAAATAATTTGAAAATCAAGGGATTTCTATAATCTCCTTCCATATTTTATTGATTCCCCCATCTTCGTTACAAGTGGGTGGCGAGTAGTACGCCATACAAGTCGGGGTTGGCATAGATGCGGGAGCAAGATGCATCTCCTGTTGCATGTCATTGTTCTGCCACATCATTTGGATCACAGCGGTCCAGATGTATACTGGCTGGATCAGCAAATTAAACTGATCCACGCTTATCTCCAGGGATGGTAGAGATGGTGGTGCTGGTGGTGATGGCGACGTAGGGGCCTCGCTATCAGCACGGGCTCTCTTATTTTTGGAAGAGGCATCATTGGAATGCCATGAAGAAACTTTGTGTGGCGCCATCTCATGCTCACTTGGCTTTTCAAAAAATGAGCCTGAGTTCTCCTTCATGTGGAGGGGTCGGCTGTTGTGATGCTAGTGCATGGTTTTCTCTGATACTAGCAGTAGTTCGAGGGACAGCAAATCTCCTCGATTGTTTGGTGGTGGTTTTCATTAATAGCATGATGTGAAAGTAAGCCCTTCCTTATTGTTACTGTTCGATTCGATCAAGGTCAGAGAGAGGGCGATTAAGCCTCACACAGGGATGCTGGCACTGGAATGACCTGCAAAATAAGTTCGAACAGGAGATTTTCACTCCTGCAATGATCTTCCGATGCTCAAGTCAGATTCAGAGAATAAAAAAGTAGCAATGGATTCTCTGAGAGGGATTGCTTACTTGGATCCTCAGGGCTTTGGTAGTTTATACAGAATGTCCTCTAATAGCTGGTTACACAGCTGTGGGATCATGCAATCCAGAGACCGTAGGATCGTTGAGCTTGCCTTTACGAGTGAGATATTTCAGCCCCTAATCACTCTTGTGGAGTGAGGAGGCCATTACTGGCAATATACTGAGTGGAGAATTTAAAAATCCTCATTGAATATCTTTGAAGATCGTGCCTGATCTTTTGGCCTTCTTGAGTTAAATGAGTGGTGTCACCTCATGGTACATAAGGATCTCACCTATTAATTGCATAGGCTGTCAATTAGGAGCTATGAGTGTGGAGAGATTTTAGCCTTTATATACTCTCATATTGGGGTATTTATTGTTTTTGGCCTTTTTTGCATGGTGTGGATGGTTGCCATGAAGATGGCTAAGTATAGAATACCTCAATTTGGTATGAAAATGACCAAGTATACATCAGCTCAGCATAAATGAGGCTCAAGATAGCTCTTATCAACATAAATGAGGCTCTTCACAGCAAGCATATGGCTCAACATGTCTTTTCACAGCAAGCATATGGTTCAGCATGCCTCTTCACAGCAAGTATATGGCTCGGCATGCCTTTTCATCTACGTTTCAGATATGAATCCGAGGTATCCATGATACCATCGTAACAAAAAAAATTTTGATAAGTTGGAAATTTAATTGAAGTATGTCTACTTGACAGCACAACTATAACATCACAAGTTTTTCCTCAAGATTTTGCATAAAAAAAATGCCCCCAAAAATAAAGTTTAAAATTTGCAAAAAGAGTATGTTCACAAATATATAATAAAGATAAAATTACTTTCAAGATCTAAGCTGGCTTGAGTGAAAAGGATTGATTTGCAAATTGAAATCTTAATCCAAATAGTCTGAAGTAGGATAAATTGATACTCAACCCTAAGGACACAATATGTAGACACCTCTAGCTACATAGAGAATAACTTCATTATATACAAGTGGTAAATCCTATTCCATCTAAGTTAAACAATAGTCCATCCAACATAAATCTTACTTTTAACTTAAATCCTAGTACATCCAACCTAGATTGTAGTCCAAATCAGCCATAAATCTTAGTTATCCAAACTAACCTTTATCCATCTTTCAAAACTCTTTGTCCATCAAGCCTAAACTCTTATCTATTCAATCCAATCTTTAGTCTATCTAACCTAAATCCTAATCCATCCAATGCAACCTAATCCATCCAACTTAACCTTATTCCCTCTAGCTTAAAACTCTAATATATCAGGCCCAAATCCTAGTCCATTCAACCTATAGTTTAGTCCATGCAATTCAATTTAGGTCATCTAAGCTACATCCTAGCCTATTATCTCTAACTCAATACCAAGCTTAATTGACCAAGTTGACCCTATCTTGACCCAACTAATTCAACCCCCTCTCAAGTACACTCAATTTTAATCAATTAAGTCTAGTCATATCTAATCATGACTAATCACACTTGAAATACCTGATTAAATCCTATCCTAATTAGTCCAACCTTTCTTAGGCCTATGTCATGTATCCTATCCCAATTCATCCTTTTTTAAGGCCAAACTTAGCACATGAGGTTAATTTAGCTCCTACAAAAATATAATATTTAAAGCCTGTTTGGATAATTAGATTAAAGTTTTATAGGATTCATAGGTTGGCTAGTACAATCAGTAAAATTATAAAATGACTGGCTGTGCTAAGCCTATACTCATAAGTAGCTGGTCCACTCCAAAGCTATTCTTGGATATCTATGAATCTAAGCCTAGCTCAGCATGTAATCTTATGATTTTATTAGTTGTATAGCCCAATATATGAATCCTATAAGATTACTAGCCCAATCATCTAAACAGTTCCTAAATCTTATATTTTACACCCAAATTAAGTTTAACATAAACTAATATAGGTTGAGATTAAACCTGGATATCATTGGACCCTTTAATATCCTCACTTGTGTCCTTTACCTCCTTATCATGAATGCACTCTAAAATGATTTTTTTTTTGGACTTATATGGGTGCACTATGATAAATCAACCCTATTATAATCCATCATCCCTTTTCTCTTAAAACCATTTGCTAAGTGGCATCCCAAAAGACCTTCATCTTAATATTCTCCTATACTAATTTTATTCCTCACTCTTCTCTTATCATGTCCACCATGTTAAAAGTCTCACATGCTCCCTCTCATACAATTAATGTTAGTTTCATTGGATAACAACTTAAGGTCTTTTCTCCAATCAATCTTATCCATCCAAGATGCTAAATCTTTGACATGCATTGGCTGAATCTCAGTGCTTATATTTGCGCTCTCATATCTTTTCTATTAGACCTGAATAACCCCAAACCTTCTCCTAGATTCAATAATATTTACACTAATATCATTAATCTATACTATTGTATTCTTCCTTTCTCTCCTACAACATCATAATAATCTATCCACACTCCACATCATCCATCCTTGTAAGTATAGGAATATCAAGTCAAATTTCTTCATATATTTATTTCCTCACCCTTAGATCAAAATTTCTTCTCAACTCTTAACCTTCCTCTTCATATCCGATACTAGCCTTCCAAAGAAACATACCAAATAAATACACATTCTTTAAATCTTTGTCATCCACTTTTTCAATCATCTCCTCTCACCTCCCAACTAATAATAAAAAACTTTGCCACCTTAAATTCCATTATAGCCCGTGGATCTTTTAAGATTTATTCATGGCCATCAAACTAAACCTATACTCACTATATAATCCTAGCCCTCCACAAAATATACTATAAACAAACATGCCCTCCATAAATCCTCATCATCAACCTCCTCAATCATCTCTTCATACCCCCTAGTTAATAGAATCTTACCATCTTGAATTCATTATAACTCATAGATACTCTAATAATGAATCACAACCATTAAATCAAATCTTTATACCTTTAAACAATCCTAGCTCTTCAAAGAGATACATTATAAGTAAATAGACTCTTCTATTCTGTCAACCCTTAATTTGTGCCACCGCACCAATCTTCTTTCCAATCCAAGAACCAATGAGAGAAATTCAATTAGTCCCCTCTCCTAGCCTTAGGATTTAGGGCAACTTTACAACTTACTAAATCCCAAATTTAGAAACCCTTAGATCTCTCTATAAATATCTCCTTTCCTTCCTCCTTCCTCCTTTCTCCTTCCCCTTCCCCTTCCCAGTCCCTCCCCCAAAATGAAGAAGTCTATAGAATATCTAATTAGAAATTTCTTAGAATTTGGGTAGACTTTGAAAATTCTAGAAAATTTTACCTCTTTTGGGCCTCTTAGAATCCTACATCCTTTTCACCAACTTTTTTCTCCACTCTCTACCACCACTAGCTACTCATTAAGGAAGAAAGAAGGAGTTCTAAAGAAGAATCAGGTACTAACATCCCTTTGTCCTCTTCCTGCTCCTCTCCCTACTTCTCTATTTTTTCTTTTTCTTGTCATGTGTGCATATGACCCTAAAGATAGATTAAAAAACCACTCATTTTAGGAGAGATAGTGTGGTGGTGCTCATAAGCCATTCTCTATCATTAAACTAGATCCTTGTCTATAGTCCTATTTATTAGTAGGTTCTAGTCACTTTAACTAGATGGTGACTCCATAATAAACCTTTGGTCAAGGCGGAGCCTCCAATACCATATACTATAGTATTTAATATATTTTCAATATCTACTGCTTCAATAAGTCATATCACATATTGATATAGGAAAGCTTACACAAAAGTCAAATATGTAAAAGTAGAGGTTAATTGATTGCCTCATGCCTACTCTTTGTGAGTCTTCAAGCTTGCACCTTTGACATCTCTGGTGAACATTCAAAGCTTCTTGCCTTGCACCAATCACCTTATATGGGATTGCGGTCTTACACCATAGTAAGCAAAGAATTACTCTAAGTTAGAAATTAAAGAAAACTTTGAAAGGAATAGGGCAGAATGGATTCGTGCAGGTCTTCAAAAGGAATAGGGCAGAGTCTTTGCCTCACTTCTTCTCACCCCACAATGGTTGGTTTGGAAGGAACAGAACAACAGGATCTTCCATTTTGAAACCTACTCGATTGCAGAAATTGTAAGAAAAATCGTTCATCTTTTGCAGAATGGACACGGTATGCTTCGGAAGAAGGAGGAATCAAACATCCAACACACCGGTATGACCTGAACAATCTAATTACAGATATTTTGGAAGCAACGAGAATAGAAAATGCCACTAGTTCAAGAAGCATTAGAGAAGATCTTCCACCGTCTTTAATTGATAGCGAGCAGTAAAATTACATGATTGTAGTATGAACAACAACTCAACATTATACATTGATATTTTTAGATATTGCAGAAAGAAGATACATACTCTGTCATCAGATATTGCAGCTGACCTTTTGATCATTGCACTAATAATTAAGCTATTGTATGTGTATATATAACCCCTAACTCCTACAGACACTGTTACCCTGTTGATACCTCACTACCAACTCTTCCATATACTGTATGTACAATCATAGTAAATACCGCATTATCTATCTAATTTATTCGAGGAGAATTACCCTTTCCTCCTGATTACTCAAAAAAAGGAGATAAACTTCAAAACTTTATTAAAAATTATCTGATTCAAAAGACTATAATTATAGTTTATTTATAGGTGGATGTCCTAAAGCTAATAGACTTTTCAATTTTCTGGAGGATACAGATTTTATAAAGAAATAAAAAATAAATATCAAATAAATAGTAAAAATAGATTCTCAACTTCTATTAGACTTGTAACTCATTGAACACGAGTTTCGGATAAAATAAATAAAAATCATCGACTGTGGAATGGAAATTTTTAGAAGTTTGTTAATACTAGCACATATTTAAGTTATTTATAACTTATCCTCAGACCACCATTTTGGTTGATTTAAAATGTGTTGAAAATATATATAACTTAATACCGAATATAATAGAAGTGGCTTTACATAAAAATTTTGATTCTACTAATGTTGGTGATGCTTCCTTTTGGCACTATAAGAATTTAGATTTTATTGATGAACTTTTGTGACAAATGGGAGGTTTAGTCGCTAAAGTCCCTATATTTAGTGACAAAATTAAAATTGATCACAACAAATCATTTTAGTCAAATGCTTTAACAATGAAATATGGTATCGTTATAAAATATAGATCTTTTGTGACTATTTTTCATTTTGTCACATACAAGATATCAATAAATAGAGATTTTTTAAGCAAAAAATAATTTGACACCAAATTGATTTTGATCAGCTTATTAACGATGATATTATAGTTTGTCACTACAATATATGACTTTAATGATAATAATTTAACATGGTCATTATAGTCATGCACCTTTAATAACAAGCTTACAGAGTGGTCACTAAAGGTCTCTAATTGTAATGATGATATGTAATGTTATCACAATTTTAATATGGAAGTCAATATTAATCAACTCATCGGTGATAATTTTATGATGCATCACTAAATCTTATATTTATAGTGATGATATTTCAATGTGGTCAATAGAGGTATATATTCTTTTAGTGACATATAGATAGAGTGGTTATTAAAAGTCTATATTTTTAGTGACAAGAAAGTATGTTGTCACAATTGATTACACCAAAATTGGCATTGGTCAATACACTAATGATGATTTAATCGTTTATCACTATAATATATATCGTTAGTGATAATACTTTAAAATCGTCACTATAAATATATATCATTAATAACCAACTGGAAGAGGTGTCATAAAAAGCATTTATCTATGGTGATGATAGATTTGGTCATCACTAAAATCTAATATATTAATGATAAATGATGATGTCATTGGTAAAAATATCAAATTATAAGTCAGATTATAAAACTTGATTTTATATTGATGTATCATTATAATCAAGCTAAATCATAAGAATTCAATTAGAGGCGCAATATATAACTAAAAAGTAGGATTTAGGTCTCCTTTTCTTTCTTTAATCATCAGCATGGTCATGTCTATACAATAATTGATCCATCCTTACACAATTGGGAATGGACATTACAACAGAAGAAAAACTAAAGGCAAAATTTTAGTGATAGATTTTAATTCCACCATGGGTCTAAGATAGGTGTAAAATTAGGGACAAAATTTTGGGGTAGATTTTATATCCGTCATCCCTCTCTCATGTGAACGCCAAAAATTTCTTCCATGCCCGAACTTTCTTCTTTCCAAATCAAAATTTTGGGATAGATTTGCCATTGCTATTCCACACACTCTCTCTCAATGTCTCTCGCGTCCTCCGATCCTTCAGTTTTAGAATCACCACCATCCTCCTCTAGATCTCCTCTGACCTCTTCCTCTCCTCTCCCCACTCCACAACTCCTCTCTCCTTAACCTCTCCCTCTCTCCTCCCCTACTCAGACACCTCCTCCTCTACCACACTTTTCTTAACTTTGCCACTGCCTATGAAAACCCTAACGAGATTTGCCACTCCCAAATCTTGTCCCGTTTCTCCATGCAAACTTCATCATTCTTCTCTAACATTCCATCGATTTGGTCGGCGAGTAGATTGGAACAACGAGCATATTGGAATGACGGTGAAATCCACAGGTAAGCCCTCTTTCTGACACTCTCTTTTACATTCGATCCCTTCTCTCTTTAATTTTTTAGGATTAGTTTGTTCTTTCCTTTGTTCTTCAATCCATCCCTTCTCTCTTTACTGATTTCTGCTTGAGAAAACTGGCCATCATTCTTTGTCCTTCCTTCCATCGCTTACAGATTCTCAATTTTGATCGGCGAGTAGATTGGATCGACAAGTGTCACTTACCCACTGAAGCCCACAAGTAAGTCCTCCTTCTGTCCCTCTTCCTTTTTCTATCACTTTGCTCTTTAATTTCTTAGGGTTGGTTTGTTCTTTTCTTCGTTCTTCATTCCATCTCTTCTCTTGATTTTTTTTGAATGGCCAGCCTCTTGACTTAAAATTCATAGAAGCACTATTTGTCTAATGTGAAAGAGAACATAGTATAGTAACCACATATCCAAACAAATTCATTTTCTTATGAATTGTAGTAAAAAATAAAGACTAAAAGATAAAAAATAAAAGCCTCACTCTAAATTTAAAGTGCGTGATGAAAAAAAAGTACTTACTTTGATATTTGAAAAATTTATAACAGGCCATGAATACCACCTTTTAATTAGTCTCCTAATTTGACCCAACCAACTTTTGTTTGATATTTTTCTTTACATAAAGGATGTGAATGTGAGCTCTGTTAGTTGTCATATTTTGGTTATCTTTGTTAGTTAATACTCCTAGTTATGGAGAGTTATATTTAGTTGTGGAGATTTCTTAGTGAAGTAACCCCAAAATGGCCTAGCTTCCATATTTACACTAAAGTTTCATAACCATTGATCATTCATAATCCTACTTAAATTTCAACTCACCAAATACAGCTTTAGAAAGATTAAAAGGTCAAAAATATAATATATTTAACATTGCAGTGCTTGTATCAATTTGTCCCCTTCTGAGCTTCTATGTCGGAGCACATATCCTCTTCAATGGTTAGCCCACTAGGCTTTTTTATATTTTGAATAAATAATCATTTTAATGATATGTAAATAGGTGTTCTTATCGAATGAAATTGATGTAGAAATCAAATGGCTTGCTCGAGGACCGTACAAGCTAGTTAGATAATTTAACGGTTTCATCATCAATGGATTTTGATTTCATACAAGAGGTCATGATAGAAATAAGCGAACCTAGAATAGTGGCCTTGTTTTCACTTGTTCTACTCATAGCTATGCATCAGCCAGGGATAGAAATCCTTTGGAAGGAGATATTGACTATTATGGTGTGTTGACTGATATAATTGATTTGGGCTATTATGAAAATGCCAAAGTGGTTTGTTACAAGTGGTAGGGAGTGACAAAGGATGAATTGGGTTACAATCGTGAATTTTTTAAGATTCATACACATAGGTGAGCATATTAGTGATGATCCATATGTCTTCTCTTCTCAAGTGAAGCAAGTATTTTATTCACAAGATCCAAGGAAAGAAGGTTGTTATGTTGTAGTATGGAGCAAGCCCAGAGATTTGTTCGATATGGTTGATATGAATAATTCAGATAATGTTGATGAACTTGTCAAAATATTACCTTTGAGTGCTCAAGAGTTAGATAGTTCAAATGATACTTCAAGTTAATTTGGTTCGCTCAGATGTCAATGAAGACATATATGCAGATTGATATATATTAATATGGCTTCCTAATTTTTTTTCTTTATGTTTAATGAATGAAAATGTAGATGGACAATGTTCTATCTCTCTCATTAGAAACTACTACTAGTTTACATAAATGCTACTAACTTTATTTTGTCCCCTTTGTAATTGATGTTAAAATTATTGAATGATGCTGAAAATTTGATAGTTGGTAAATTTACATTATTGCCTTATTCTTTCTTTGTATATTTTGCCTTCATTTCGATAGTTCTTGCCTTATTCTTTCTTTGTATTTTTGCTTTTGTCTTGAAAGTTCTTTCTTTGCAATAAATATTGCTGAATTATTGAATGATATTGATTTATTATAATTTTAATTATTTGTTTTATAGAATGATCAAGTCTAAAAGATTAAGAGATGCTAGCATTGTACCATGAGTTTCAAAAGGAGCAAAAGGAGAAAGTAGTGGCAACTCTCAACTGAGCTTAGGTAATAATGGTGCATCTAATGATGGTGAGAGCAGTCAAGAAGTAGTTCTAGGTAATACTTAATTACCTCTAGTTAACTAGTTGTTATTTTTGTGTTTTATGAGTTCTACATTTAAGCTGTTTTTGTTCAAGAAAAAGAGGAAAAACATCATTAAAAGATGTCTATGCATTAGATCCGAATCTTCAAATTGAATTGGAATGGAATGAAAGTGGTGTTCCTAAATCAAAGAAACGCTCTTTACTTGCTGGATGGATAGGACTTGCTGCTAGGAATCCGACATTTTGTCCCATTAACTATGATGATTGGAGACATATGCCGGAGTCATTCAAACAAGATGCTTTCGGCTTTGTTGAGGTGAAAATTAAATACAATAGCTCGTGAATTAATCTTTCACTTTGATAATACCTTTACAATTATTATTTCTATCTGTTATTAGTCAAAATTCATTATTCCACCTATGGGTCGATGATTTGTGTTTGAGAATGTAAGCAAAAAAATGGTGGGATCACAAGCATACATTGAAATATCGATACTTTGACTCAACTAAATCTAAAGATTGGAATAGAAAGAATGTGCCTAAAGGTCAAATTAGAGAGTAGTGTATGGTGCCGTTGAGTATTGGTTCTATGAGGAGTGGGAGGTATTTATTTTATACCTATATTTAATTATAAGTTTGCTTGCTTACATTGGAGAATAGTTATTCTTTGAGTTTATTTTTAAAACTATTTTAGACAAAATCCAAGACAAATATGGAAAATTGTGCAAATCAAACTTACACACATACGTTAGGATCTATGAGCTTTGCTAGATTGAAGTATGTAATTGTGAGTAATTTCTTTTACCATACTCATTTAGTTAAATTGATCATTATCTACTAAATTTATTGATTTTATCTTTTTCATTTTTAGCAGGAACCATGGGAAAAAGCCTAGTCAAATTGAAATGTTTGAGATAACACACAAAGACAAGGATAGGAAGTTCATTTCTCAAGAGGCAGCAAACTTAGCAGCAATTTCTATCTTCAAAAATGTCCCTTTGTTGTGCTTGTTTGAATTTATTTTATTGATATTATAATCTAAAGTTTCTTGTTCTTATTCACTTGTAAGAAAAGGAAAAGGCACTTCTAGATGAAAGTCTTTTGTAGTTTCAATCTAGTTCAGAAAACTTGAGTGCTCTAGAGAATTAAGTGTTCTTAGAAGTGATGGGAGAGGAGCATAATGAGAGAGTGCATGGGCAAGGGATAGGGCCAACACCAACCTCTTACTATGGGTCGAGTTCAAAGGAAGTGGTATTATCAATGATGGGTCTAATGAGGAGTTGAAAAGGGAGCATGACAAATTGAAGGAGAAGGTCCAATTGATGGAGTCAAAAATTGAGGGATTGCAGGCCGAGAAGGAGGAGCTTAGAGTGATGAAGTCTCAGCGGGCAGCATTTTCAACTTTCATGTAAAAGCAATTCCCGAATTTCAACCTTGATGAAATTCTTGCTACTCAACCTCAACTAGATCAGGTAATGAAATTTTGTTGCAATATGATTACATTTGAGAATATGTTGCCATTACGGGTTGGTGGGCTATGGGGTGTGTTTCTATCTATATTTATACTATTTTCTTTTGAGCAATCTATGTGTTTGTGGACTCTCACTTTACGGGTTGGTAGGCTATATTTAATGACATGGCACTAAGCCAACTTAGTCCCCAAATCTTTTAACTTATAAACACTTGTCTACTCAGCCTGTTAAGAGATAGTATACAGAGAAATATTTTCAGTCTTTCCTAGATGTGTAATGCATCTTAGGTGTGATGCCCTTGCCCTAGGTGTGATTGCCTAAGAGACTTTCTCACTTTTCCTCTCTCTACTATTCTCTAACTCTTAAAATTGTTCTTGGCTACTGTTCACAGTCCTAAAACTTTTTTGGCTAATGTTCACAGTCTCCCTATACACCCAAACTCTTATTTCCTCCATCCCTCTACCTTAAAGTGCTGGTTGCCATACCGATGTATAAGGACTCCTCTCGAGTAATTTATTTTGCTATTAGCAGCTGTTTAGAACTTAATATCTAAGACTCTTGCATCATTAAATGGATTCCTCTTTTCATTCAGCTCTATTTGGGGCTAAAACCTATGCAACAAGAGCATTACAAATTTGGGGAGAGTGCTATGGACCATGTGTTTCTCTAGTGTCTATACTCTATAAGAGTGGATGCAGTATGCAGTAAGCCTATTGCTACATGGAACACTCTTTATCCCTACCATCCTGTATCTGTTTTCTTTGAATATTAAGCTTGTCACCAATAAAGTGAGGCTATCCCTACACAAGTGCTGAGTGCTCCTTGGGATGTCGGTACCACACAAGTTGTGAGTAGTAACCCATGACACAAGACTCATAGTTATGTTGTACAACTCAGTTGGACTCGAGGCTTGGCTATCGATGGTAATAAGGTAGGGTGGGGTGGAACCGAGGACACCCCTCCCCATCTCTGATCCACTTAAAATATGGTCTCCATCCCTGTCACCGTTTCTGCAAAAAAATTGCAAGGGAAGGTTGCATACATATGCGCCCACCCTCCCCCTACCCCTGCAATAGCTGGGGAGTGCTTCATGCCAGGGGATGCCCTTTTAAGATTAAAAAAAAGTTGAAAGGAGTTGGTTTGTGTTATGGAAAGCAAAGGAAAGTGTTTGCTAACTTTTTGTCTGCTTTGGAACAAGGCCTTCCCTCTATATTGGCTAAAGTTGAACTGTATTTGTTGTCTTGCTCTTTATGCACCGTTTCATTCTCTCTCTCTCTCTCTCTCTCTCATTTTGATTCATGGAACAAAGAAAGACATGGTGTCAAATAAATGTGGCATTAAAAGTGTGGGATTCACTCATTTTTTCAGATTTTACTGGTCATGAATTGCAGAATTTAATTATAACTAACAATGACACATGCTATCATACACATTTATTTATTTATTTATTTTTGCTCATCTTTGAATTGTATATATATAG
>KE505139.1:171397-182704 GCA_000441515.1 Elaeis oleifera
TTTGTAGTCGTTATGGAATTTATGTTTAATGGTATTTTAATTGTTTGTGTTAAATATTGTTTGTTTTATATGATTTTGTAGGTTCAAGACAATTCAAGTAAACAAAGTGATATTGCGATGTGCATGCCTCCCTTCAACTCGAATCATGAGCACAGCAATTTGAATCATAGAAGCCACACTTTATAATTGAAAGATGGTGGACTTGTGTAATTTTTGGATGTTAATTAGAAAGTGGTGTTAGAATACTTTTAGAACATGTGATGTAAAATATATTTTATTTGGTTGTGTTTCTACTTTGATCATACTTGGGATTTGGATCAAACTTTAAATATATACAAACTTTTGGATGTTGAAATATTTTTCAATTTTATCATTACTCTTTTTATGGGAGTTGGTAGAGTTTATTTGATATTATAATTCTAGTTGGAGGTCAATTGCTTGTTTCATACAAGCAAATATATAGGATTGCAATACAAATGCATAAGGCACATATATGATAGGCTATTTTGCAATATAATAGTAGATATTTATGATAGTTTTAACATAGCAGCAGTCTTTTTAAAAGATAGCAGCGGTTTGCCTAAATTAGCGGTAGTTTCTCCTATTCTACTTTCACTTCTTCAGGAAAAATAGCGGTGGTTTACAAGTAATTTGCAGCGATCTTGCTAGAATTGTCACAACATGTTAGCAACATTCAGTGGTGGTTTCACATAACTGCCTAAAATTGTGAATAACATTAGCAACGATTTTGCTAAAACCACCACAAATTATGAGTAATATTAGCGGCGATTTTGATAAACTATTGCATGTTATATTAGCGACGATTTTGCTAAAACCTTCACAAATTTTAAGTAATATTAGTGGCAGTCTCAGGACTATCGTGGAATTTTAAAAACCACTATAAATTATAAGTAACATTAGCGGCAGTTTCAAGACTGCCACAGAGTTTTTATCGATGATTTTATAGGCGGTGGATGCACGATGGTCTTTAATTCATCGATAAATCTTTAAACAGTGGTTAAAACCACCATAGGAAGCTTGAAAAACTGCCACCTTTTCCCCTTTTGTTGTAATGGGATTTGTGTCCTAGTTCTAATAGGATTCATTTTTTCAAAATAGATTTGACTAGTAGAAATAAGCTTGAAAAAGCTAAAATTTTATAAAAAAAAAGATTTCGATCTTTATATCAACTTTGCCTTCTGTTGCTTCATCCACTTCTTTTGGATTGGAAGCAACATGAAAGTCAAAATCAATCTTATTTGAAAAGAAAATTTTCAATTTGACCAGCTTGTTTTGGACTCCAATGAAAGAGTTTGAGCCCGATCACTAGGGCATCACCCCTTCAAGGGGGGTGTCACGGCATAGATTTCAAAAAACTACCTAATTCTTTTTTTAAAAAATATCTCAATTGGATATCATATGACTAGGTTATGGCTTTTGAAAGTTTGGCATGGATCCACTACAAGAAAATGATGTATTAGCAATGGCTATTAGCAATAACAAACAAGCCGTCGCTACTACTCCACTTTACCAACCGCAAATTACAACCAAAACTTTTTCTATCGCTAAAAGGTCGACAACTTATTAGTGATGGCTTAATTAGTTATTAGGGATGGGTTTAATTTAAATTTTAATAATTGCTATTAGCAACGACTTCAGCGATGGAATCTAGCCGTCGCTAGTAGTCTGTCCTAAAATACCCCTAGTCCTTGATCGTCTTGTTCTTCATCCATCGTTGCCTCTTAAACTACCGCCTCCGTCTTCATTTTTCACCCTCTGCACCGTCGGAGGCCATGTCACTGCGCCCGAGACCCCTTACCGTCATCCCCTCCTCAGATCCGACATCCCCATATTGGATCGTTCGTTGCCGATCCCATGTCGGTCCTCCCCATTCTTTCTTGCCTCCCACCTCTTCCTCGAGCAGCCAGACGCTCGTCGGAGCTCTACCCCGATGCCCTGACCTCCCCCTTCTTCACGACCTCCCGTATACTTCCCCCATCGCCTTTCCTGCGCCAGATCGGGCATCCCCACACCGTCCCAAGCTTCTCCGCATCGGATCGGGCATCCCCACCTTCCCCACCACAGCACTAAAATGCCACCACCAGAAGCTGCCGTCCGTAAATGCCGCCTCCTCCTCTTCCCTGCACCATCAGGTGATTTTAGTGACGACGACGGTGACATTTCTATTGCCGTTGCCACAACTCATTTTCATCTTTTTAAAATTTTAATATTTAAAATTAAATTTATCTGATTAATTTAAATTAATAGTATATGAATTTAAATATTATTAATTAAATATTAATAATATTTAAATTAATAATATTATCGATAATATTATTTAAATTAATATTATTCTCAAAAAGTAGAATCAATTTAGAAAGCTCTCCAGTAAGTGTCGCCCTATTGCCTTCGACAGTAGGGGTTCGAGATCGACCCACCATCAGACTGGCTCTAGCCCGCTCATCTACTTCGATGGTGGTTGGACCAGTTTGGTGATTGGATTCTAGGCCCTAAGCTTGGCTTGAAGTTTAAAAAAAAAATTCGGACCAAACTCAAGAATGGGTGTGGCCTGGCCTAGTCCAGCCCGTTTCTAGCACTATTTACAATATTGCTCGATACTTTGGAATCTTCAAAATGAGATTTGTCTAGATGCTATGCTGGTGTACTCACATGGTCTAGTCATCTGGCACACCCCAAGTCCGCATGCGTGGGATGCACGTCCGACCATCATCGTTTGCAATGATGCTATGTACTTTGAAACCACTAATTTAAATTTTAAAATATTGGATGTATATAACCATAGATCCATCTTTTGATTAATGTATATATTCTATGGCATTCATATATTTTTGTACAGATAGAAAATTATATATATTGGTCAATTGATTATCTAATATAGATAGTTTAAAAATATAATTAATTCTATAGGCCATTACAGTAATCAAACAGTATGGTGAGGGTTCGAAAAAATTTTGGATAGTATTTTTCTTTAGTTCTCCTTACATATCTTACGTCATGTGGGAGAGAACTAAGGGGAGATGATGTTGAAATTTTTTTCGACTCTTATTGCATATCGTTTGATTATTGTATTGGACCTATAGAATTATTGTAATTTCTAAATGAGATAGGACCTTCTATACCTATTAGTTGATGGTAGAATGTAATTATTATATAAGCCATTTGAAATATTAAAATAATCATTTAGCAATTATCTTTTATTTGTATATACAGAATCTTTAGGTAGTACGCTATGGACCGTAGTTGGATAGACCGTCGAGTAGTCGATGGAGTGATTTCTACTGAACACAAGGGGGTGTAGAGTATTTCTGTGAGTATGCTTTACGAATGTGGCACTCTTACATCAAGGATGGGCTTATTGCCCTTGTAAGAGATATGGCAATAAAGAAATACTTGATAGGGATACAATGACTGTCTATTTATATAGGAGTAGATTTATATTCAACTACAAGCATTGGTACCTACATGGAGAGATGTGGGAGACAGTTGCAAGGATTAAAAATGAGTAGGATATGGATACAGATAGAATGGTAGATATGGTTATAAACACTGCTAGTCTTAAATTTAATTGGGATATGGAGAACAGTCCAGAAGCTGGCAGTGGTGATTTCTATCGTATGTTGAGAGATGCTGATGAACTACTATGGTTGAAATATGAAACACATATTGTATTATCGGCTATGTCAGAGTTGTTGAACTTGAAGGTCAAATTTAATATGACGGTCAATTGTTATGATAGAATGGTAGCAATCATAAAAAAATACTATCGAAAGATGAGAAGCTTGTTGGAAATTTCTATGCTTCAAAAAAAATGGTGAAAGAGTTAGGCATAGGATATGAGAAGATAGATGCATGTTGTAATGATTGCATATTTTCTATAAGGAGGACCAACCGAAGAGCTCATGTGATATATACAGTAAAAGCCGATTTATGCCAAGGTAAGAGGATAGAAATCAAAAGAACATACCATACAAGGTTCCTCAATATTTGCCCCTCACTCCTAGGCTTTAGAGGTTTTACTTATCCAAGAGTACTATCGGACAATTAGATGGCACAAAGAAGAGATTCACAAGTACTCTGATATGATGACTCATCCGTCGGATAGTGAAGTATGGAAGAAATTTGATACTTGCCATCCTTTATTTGCTTAGAAATCGTGCAATATCAGACTGGATCTATCTACCGATAGAGTTACACTGCTCAGTCATACAGTGGCTCCTTATTCATGTTGGTCAGTCTTTATTATTTCATACAATCTGCCACCTGAGATGTGCATGAAAGAATATAACATCTTTCTTACATTAGTCATTCTTGGACCACGACACTCTGATCGGAGCATTGATGTATATCTAAGATCTCTTTTGATAAGTTGAAATTCTTATGGTCCAATGGTATTCATACTTCTGATGCATCAAAAAAAATAAATTTTGTGATGAAGGCTACATTAATGTGGACCATTAGCGATTTTTTTGCTTATGGGATACTGTTAGGTTGGAGCACTCATAGGAAGCTAGCATATCCCTACTATTGAAAAAAATATCTCGAATTCGATCCATAGGAGCAAAAATTCAGATGCAGAGAAATTCAGCTCAAAGAGCACGTTGCAAGGAGCCAGGAGACATAGGGCAGTGGAGCATGTAGCATGCGGAGCAGTAGGACCCGCAGCATGTAGGCCAAAAGATAGCAGAAACGGGGCCCAGGCCCTTGAGCACGGCCCAGCAAGGTGCGCAGCCCAGCCAGGCTCGTGGCCCAATACGCGAGCATGCGCAGGAGAGCATGATCTAGCGCACAGGCCAGCCCAATGTGAGCACTCGAGCTGGCCCAACGAATGAAGTACCACGATCCACTGCAGACCATAGTCCATGGGGAGCTGCATGGACTAGGCAGCCATTTCTCCTACATTTCTCATGGTCCATAGTGGGCCGGAGGTGTTTCACGAGCATTTCCCAGGGTATCTACATCATCGAATGGTCTAGATGATGACTAAGGCTTGATCGAATGCTTGGGAGGCTAGTTCAGACATTGATCTGCACTGATGAGCACGATCGGACAGGCAACGGTGCTTGCAGCATGGATCGAATGGCCAGAGATCTATTAGAGTCCGATCAGGAGCCTGTATTCAACCTAGTTTGGCTTTTGGGGCTTTAAACAACCTCTGTGGGCAATAGAACTATGAGGAGAGAGGCATCATTATGGGAGGCTCAAGCAGCAGTCGAGAGGAGTTCGACGAACGTCGAGTGCATGCAGCGGGTAGAGCAGATACTGCAGAGCACTAATAAAGATTGGGGGTAGAACAGAGCATCAGGCAAAGCAGTTGTGGAGAGGCATAATGTAGCAGTTTGCTCCACAAGAAGCATCCAGGAATGTCGAGGATCCTGGTACTGACAGGCCTGTGAGAGGGTCTCCTTGGGAGATTTGAAGAGAGCTTTTGTGAGGATAGCTTCTAGTTGAGAGAGATGTGTATATGAGAGTTGAGAGTGGGTGTTCTTCTCTTGTATTATTTTTTCTTTCATAGAAACCTTGCATGCCCTATAGAAGTAGTACTTAGGCTATTCTACGTACTTGATTGTGTGTTCTGTTTTATTTCTTCTTTTTTCCTACTGCACCATGTAGTACCGGATCTTGCACAATACCTATTACATGAAAAATATAAAAGTATTTTAACTTGAGCATGGTTATAAGCCCTACTGATTTGATTGTCATCATCAATTTTTTCTCGAACATCATCCTTTTCGAAAGCAGCGGGACCATTTCAGGAGGAATAAAATAGAGAAGGATAAGGCATCCCTGTGACTCAGTGGTATGAAAGTATTTCAGAGGGTATCTCAAGTGGATGAGTCCAGTTTGGTGTACTATTTGAAAAGAAGAAACTTTGAAGATTCAGTAAAACTCATAACTAGATGAAGCACAACATCTTCTGAGAATTACCGTACTGGTCCATCAATTTGATCCGTCATAATCTTGACATCATACACATTGAAAAGAATATCTTCATAATATTTTCTACACTATTATGGATGTCAAGGCAAGATGAAGAAGAACCCCAAGGTCCGAGAAGATATGAAGAACATATGCAAGCATCCTCTATTAGAGCTGATTGAGGTGTCTCTGAAAAAATTTTGAAGTTGAAAGCAACTCATACCTTAACAAGGGAGTAGTTGAAGGACATATGTGAATGATGTAAAAATCTTAAATTTTAAATGATTATGCAAGTAATCTAGCTCGATGCATCAATATCAAAGATTGTAGGTTGTATGGGCTAAAGAGCCATGACTGCCATATCTTCATGTAATGATTACTCCCATTGGCTTGGCGTGATCTCCTTTCCAACCCTATATGGAGTTCTTTGAATGAGCTTAATCTTTTTTCAAAGATATTTGTGCTATCGAACTATCCACCGACCACATCTCCAGTCTTAAGGCTTGCAGTGCAAAGGCTATATGCAAGTTGGAGAAGATATTTTCTCTTTTTCGACTCTATGGAGCATCTCGTGATTCATCTGATGTATGAAGCTAGGGTCAGGGGATCAGTGCAGTACAGGTGAATGTATCTATTTGAAAAATACATGCACAATCTCAAGAAGAAAGTCAAAAATAAGATCGGAGTCGAAGATTCTATTATGGAGGCTTACATAATTAAGAAATTTTAATTTCAATCGAAACTACTTTAATCCCAGCGTGCAGACAAAGATGACTCAAGTAGGTTGAAATGATGATGGTGGTGAGAGATCAGAGGTGAAGATCTCAATATTTGCCTATCCCGCTCATGAATTTGGGCATAAGGTTCGTCGATATTGGCTGATATTGAAATTCGATAAACAGAGATATGTTTTGCTAAACTGCACGGAGGTCCACCATATATTAAGTAAATATCCATCATAATCTCAACTCTTTAATCATTTATTATTCTATATTTATCTTATGCGTGTATAGACAATATGATGAGATACTAAGACAGGACAATCCGATGATAATCGAGGAAGAAATTTTCACTCAGTGCTCACAGAACTTTACAAATTGATTCCATCAACTAGTAAGTGACTATTGTCATTTTATTTATTTTAATTTTTTTCAATTTATTCTTTTTATAATATGTTGGTCATGCAAGGGGATGAATCCATACCTAAGAAGCTAAGACCATTAGGTACAGGCCAATAAAGTACGTGACATGTTATAATGGCTGTAATGTAAATGATTTCAAATTTCACATGCTACAATATGGATATAATAAGAGTACAATAAACAGCGGTGTATTTATAAAGGGCATCTGGTGGGCAGAGATAGAGAGTGACTACTATAAAATATTCAAAGAAGTAATCAAGTTGACCTACCTTGGAGGTGATAGTGTCATTCTGTTTAAGTACCGATGGTTTAATACTAACAATTGTATAAAGGTTGATCCACGGCATGGGCTTATTAAAATCAAACATAGATCAAAAGCATATGTTAACGATCCCTTTATACTAACTCAATAAGCTATTCAAGTGTATTATACACCTTTTCCATCAAGGGAGAAAGGAAGGAAGAGTGGTGGACTATATGTAAAGTTAAGTTTTGAGCCATTCATTATAAGCTCGAAAAAAAAGAAGAAGAGCCCATTTATCATAATGCTTTTAGGAGGATGAAATATTAAGAGTTCATCAGTATTTAATAGATACAGAGTTGGATGCTCCAGAAATTCTCCTATATGATGGCCAATATGAGAAGATAGATCGTACTGAGTTTGTTTTAAGGAGCATCCTATCCAAGAAGGTGAAGAAGAGGAAGAAGTGGAAGAAGAGAAGAGAAGGAAGAGGGAGAAGAATCTGAAGGGTACCAAATATCTGAAGAAGAAGATGAGTAGTCAACCCTAGAAAGGAAGGAGTCGACTCCGAGGACAAAGGAGTCTACTCTGGCATGCTAGAGAAGACTAGCACGCAGCAGGAGTCGGCCCTAGGGTAGATGGAGCCATTTTTAAATAATTTTAATTATTTTATTTGCTTTTTATATTTGTCTTGCATCATTTCAATTATTACATTGTATGCCATATTTGTATAATTAATTTATGAATTTATTTATTTTATTTTTAGAGATTACAAGATGAGTACTTCTAGAGGATGGAGTCGTATTAGTCAAGGAGAGAACTCCAAAGGATAGAGCTCCAGAGGAGAGAGCTCTCATGCGGGTAGATCATATGGCTTTGCAGCACCTGCACCATGGGATAAATTCTAACACTAAAAATTTCTATTAGATTATTTATTTTTATTATCTGATATAACATTCTTTATGATCTTTTAATACTCTCATATTTGGACGATGTGGGATCATCATTGACCCCACAATCACACAGAGTAGCGGCTAGTTCTGAGCCTCAGTTCCATGGTAGAGGATCCACCCGACTCGCGGCACCTCCAACTCGACCAGAAGATAGAGAGCTAGCACACATTCAGAGCCGCATGTAAGTACTAAATTTTATCAATATTTTTAAAAAATTACCATTTGAGAATCAATATTTATCAATCAAAATCAATTTTATAGGATATTTAGGGAGCTTGGGATGCCTCGTGTCATTACCAGGATCATCCGATGATTGATGTTGGAGCCGATGAATGAGTTCTGCAGTTGGCTATTGAGGGCTCGTGATGCAGTATGGGAGATGTTCCTGGTAAGTTAAAGATGTTTAATTTTAAATTTATGGCATATTTATATTTTAGTTATTGATACATGCCATCTTTATTTACAATCATACTATCGATTCGAGACTCCTTAGGATGAGGAGGCCGGCCGTCGGACCTTTGAGAAGGTTGCCATACATCAACTCCATGATGGGCTATACCACCTAAGGCAGTCTGCCATTGTGTTCTCTAATTTCAAGTCACCATCGAACTAGAAGTCTTTCATGGATCATTAGATGTGGAGAGACATTTTGGAGACCCTCTGTGACCAATGGAGTAGTGAGGAGTACTTAGATAGATGGCAGAAAGTTTGACAGAATCAAACCATCCAACAGGATCCAATCAAGCACACCGACGGCTCTGTTGGTACACATATCATTGCAGATAGATTGATAAAAATTTAACTTATATTAATCTCATTTTAGTTGATGATATGTTAGTTTTATTAACTTATTTTTTTATTGTAGACACGATAGTTGAGTCATGTACTACGGTAGCTACAGTTGTGGGAGGCTACGCACCATTCTAGGAGCATCAGTGTTTACTTAGATTTTAGGTCCAGACAGATCACGATAAATAAATATTATTATTAAGTTTATATATATTGATATGTATAATAGCACTAATGAATTTTAAATTGTGTAAGTGGATTATGCGGAGTACATCATGACACGGCATGGTGAGGATCCGTCCTCTCAGTCCCTTGACCTCAAGGGATGGCTTAAGGCCACTGGAGGGGTTACTAGGAGCCAGGTCATAGTATTCAGGCATAGCTTCGACCCTCTAGTAGCTTGTTGGTCTTCGACGTCCTCCTTTCATGCCTCAATGATCTAGATGTGGGGCGATACACATGTCGAGGAGGTCGTACAGACATTTTTTTGCCAGTGACCTCAGAGCTTTCGAGATGCCGTCCGTGATATGATGGTTGAGATTCTCTAGGACTCATATCTGCGTGATCAGCTGAGTCATTGTCATATCCATCACAGCAGGTAAGTCAAGCAGTATTAATAAATTTCTTACTTGCTTTAAATTTTTATATTTAGAAGCTTCACATAGTTAGGCTTGAGTCGGAGGAAGGGGATCTAGGGGTCAAAAGTTAATCTTTCTATCCGATGGATGGGATGGAGGTGTAGATACCGTATCATCGAATGAAACATGTAAAAATAATCCATTCGAGAATCGAAGGAGTATATCAAAATATATCCCTTCATGCCAGTTTAGGCTTGAGGTGGAAAGGAGAGGTATCAGGAAGTTAAAATTCAATTTAACCATCCGATGGATGGATCGGAGGTGTCTATAGCTTCGTATCATCGAATGAAATATGTAAGAAGAATCCGTTCGAAAATTAGAGTATATCAAAATATATTCATCTGTGCTGGTTTAGGCTTCAAATGGGAGAGAGTATCCAGAGGGTCAAAATTCAACTCAACAATTCGATGAAGTATTGGCTGGGGCGTTTATGACTCCGTATCATCAAATAAATAGGTAGGAATAATCTGTTAGAGAATCGGACTAGTATATTAAATATTTCTTCCGTAAAGGTTTAGGCTTGGAGCGTATCAATTACAATAATTTTACAGTTTTAATTAATTTAGTTCTAAAATTATTAATAATATTTTATTATTTTTCATTACAGAATATTGGGAATCCAGCTGTCATCCACCTGCTGTTGTAGAGGACGTACAGGAGTAGGAGTAGGAGTAGGAGGAGGAGGACGATCTCCGCTGATTTTTTTTAAATTTGATATATTGTATTTGAAATTTGAGCAATATTTTTATATAATTTAATTTTGATTTAATATATAATGTTAGTTTTTATTCATGATAGTGATAGTTAATTGTTAGTTGGTATAATATCCATAATATAATTGCTTATTAATTAAACTATAACAAGTTTTAATAAATATAATTATTAAAAATATTTTTAAAATAAATAAATATATAAATATATATATAATTATTAGCGGTGGAAGTGCCGTCGCTAAAAGTATTAGTGATGGTTTATTAGCGACGGAAAGCCATCGCTATTATATTTTCTAAATTTCTTAATTTTGAATTTGAAAAAATTATTAGCAACGGATTGCCATCGCTAAAAGCTATCGCTAATAAGGTTATTAGCGATGGCTCCTTTGCTGTCGCTAATAAGGTTATTAGCGGTCTTTAGTATTGGAGTTTTTACCGACGGCCTACTAACGATGGCGTTGTATCACTAATAGTATTAGTAATGGCGATTTGCTTATTAGCTACGGTGATTAGCCATCGCTAATACTCTATTTTCTTGTAGTGGGATTCAACTTTCTAATATGGCAAATCTTGCTCCTAGATCCTGTCCAGCCTTATCCATAGTGGTCGAAGTGATCTACATTAAATTTGATAATCTTTCTAATATTTAAGCTACTTTTATATTAATCTTGCTCTTATTTGATATCAGAATTGAATAGATGAATCAATTTGATCTTCAAATTGGTTCAAATCAAAAAGTTCAAATCAAAAATTAATTTGTTGCCCAGCTATGCAACCCAAGAGGGGGGGTGAATTGGGTTTTAAAATTTAAACTTAATTTACAACTATGAAGATAATCAAGATAAGTATGGTGAGTGTGTTTTATGCAAGGTGAAGAAGTTAGATGCAAGAATG
>KE505139.1:208629-219008 GCA_000441515.1 Elaeis oleifera
CCAATTTATTTTATGTACTTTAAATTTTATCTTTTATTTTATAGTAAATAGAAGTTAGGATCTAGATAGTAGATCTTAGTACTTGATTTATTTTTATATTTTAATTTTATTTTTGACTTAAATTATTTTTTTAAATTTATTTTTTATAAAATTAAAGTTATCAAATCAAAATACTGTCTTCTCTGTGGATTCGATCTGACTCACTATTTTTTATATATTTTAATTTTATTGAAGTCAGATTTAATTTGATAATCATGGTGTCTTAACGACAACATCACGACATTATCAGTCTCTAATAAGTTAATAATAATTTTTTTATGATGGCTAATTCTATCGCTAATAGTACTGTCACTAATGATTAGTAGCGATGGCAAGCCATCTCTAATGCATTTTCTACCATCGCTAATAAGTTTAATAAATAATTTTTTATGATGGCTTATTTTAGTCACTATTTGTTGTCAGTAAAATTTTATTAGAGACGATAAAATATCATCGTTAATATCTATCGGTTAAAAGATATTAGCGATGGAATTATTGTCATCGATAATGTCGTCGCTAATATAATTTATTAGCAATGGCTAAAATGCCATCGCTAATGGCCATCATAAATACCTTAATTTCTTATAGTGAGGTACGTATTTAGCAATAGATAAATGATTGTGTAGATGCTCAAGTTGATGCAAGGATATCTACCTTGTTTGAGGATTTGCAAGCCATTCTTCAACATCCACAACCAATGGTATGTCTTGCAATTGTAAGTTTCAAATAACAGATAAATTGCTTTAGCTGTTAGGTTTGTGATTCTTTTAAAATTTTTTATGGATAATTTGTTACTTATCTTATTTGTCAGCTAAGTTCAAATTATTTTATCTTTTTATCCAATCTTTGATGCAGGACTACAATGCGTGATTGAGCTAGCATGGAGTATTCGATGATAATATTTTTCTTAGCTATGTTTAGTTCATGACTCTTATACTCAAAATAATTATATTATTTTGAGATTTTCTATTTTTAGTTATGGACATATGGAATATTTCTTGTATATTTTTTGTTATGGATGGATGAAAATATTTTCTTTTGGAACCTTGATAGTTTAATATGGATGCTTCTATTTTAATTATATTTATTTATTTGTCATGATATTGAGTTGATATTTATATTAGTTTTATTGTGATGTGTAGATGATGATTTTATATTTTATCATTATATTATGAAGCAAATTTAATTTAAAAAACTAATGATGAATCATAGTCGTCACCAATAGTCTTCTTATACCTCATTACTAAAAAGAAGTAAATTTTAGTGACCATTAATAATTTATCACAAAAAAATGAGTGGTGAAGGTGAATCATCATTAAAAAAAGGTCATTAATTTCTTATCAAATCATTCATTTAAGACTATTTGCCAACCATTTCTTAATTTTTTGTCCACCAAAAAGATCATCATTAAAGTTTGTCTTTAGTTACTATTTATTTTCATCATTAATTATATAAATTTTTATGATGATCAAAAAGTCATTGCAAAAGAATATTTTTAGCGATGAAAATCAATCCTCATAAAAGATCACTATTGCTCTCTAATACTTTATCACCTTGTCATTTTTGGATTATTTACCATCGAATTTTCATGCTTTTGTTACCAAAAAAGTTGTCGCAAGTGGACTAATGACAATTTCCTTTTCCATCACTAATTGTGATAACATTTTGTGACCAAAACAAATTTGTCACAAAAGAAACTCTTTAGTGACGACTTTTACTCCTCATTAAAGCTCATTTTTTATCATTTATTCCTTTTCATGTCATCATCTTTGGAGTTTCTAATGATGATTGTTAAATCTTTTGCCACAAATAAAATGGTCATGAATATTTCCTTTAATGATGATCTATGTCATGTCACTCAATGCAACAAATTTTTTTGACAAATATACATTTTGGTCATTAAAATTTTAGCCATGGGACTTTTAGTGATCACCTAGTGATGAATTATTATTGATCTTAAAAATAATTAGTGATGAAAGAAAAGTATTTTGTGACCAAAATTTTCATCAATAAAAAGCTAAATTCTTGTGGTGTGGATTGATAAGTGTTGGACTGCTTTTCTTAATGTAGCTAAATATGAACTTTTAATTTAAGCTCATTAGACACCACTGAGTTAAGTTCCATCTTATTTTCTTCTGTGAAGGAGCACATATCAACCTTATTAATCTTCAGCCTGTGTTCTAAACCACCATCATGATTTAGCATGAATCTCAAAGGATCACCCTTCAATCTTGTTCGAGCATAGCTTTCAACATAGCTATTCTTTCCTTTCAAGCTTTAGGGGTCCCCCATGATATATATGCTAGTCCTAATGAGACCTTTGGGAATATGGATCCTTGGTTCAGAAAGCTAGTAGATAGGGGGATCCATCACTATATCACATATTAGCTTTCATAATCAAAACATCTCTTTGTTGCCTATGTAAATAGCACCGCATGACTTATCTATAAGTTAAAGTTAGTATTTAATCCCAGAAAAAGAATGAATAACTAGATTCAATCTTTCAAGAAATAAAGTTATAGAATTATTACCATTTATTCACTACAACGACAATGACCATTACCGGCATTTTTAAGTACCACTAAAGGCCCAAAAGAATGCTATAAATAACTTTACTAGCATTTTTATAGCATTTTCTTAAATATCATCTTAAGATGGTATCAGTAATTAATTATTAATATTTTTTAAAATATTGATAAAATTTTATTCTAGCAGCATATATAAGTGCCTTTAAAATTTTAATACTTGTATTTTTTTATGTCGATAAAAATTATTAAAAATAAACTATACATCTTAGAATTAAAATAAAGAAAGAATTTAAATTAATGATCTCTTGTTTAAATAGCAAGCTTTTAACCACCAACCTATAACTTATATTATTAACATATAAATATAGTTTATTAACTTATTAACATTCATTCATAACATTAAATAAGTAATGCTAAGAACATATAATGTATAATAATATATTTTATGAGATCGATATGACTAAATCAACCCTTATATAAAATTAATTATTTAAAATTTAGCGATAATTTTTAAAATTCATAAATTATGATATTATTTACCGGTATATTAGTTAAATGCCATAATAGTAGTTCTGATTTTCCACACTTTAAGTAATATATCATAAAATATAAATTTATAGTAATATTTAAATAAATTATCACTAATAAAAAATACTTATTAAAAGATAGTGGTATTTTTACCAAAATACAGTAAAAAAAGATTTTAGCGGCATATAATAAGAAATACTACAAATAATTTATCGCCAAAAATCATTTTTGTTGTAGTAATTTCATGTTGTCAATGAATATATAAAATATTGTGAGCTAAAAAATTCTTAAGTTATGTTGCCCAATTTGTAGATCCACATCAATTCTGAGAATGGTAATACGTAGGGTATGTACAAAATTTGCCCTATCCATATCCAAATCTATTCAAAATTCTATTATTTGAACCTATCCTAAACTCAATTAAAGATTTATCCAAAAATCTCAAATCCATCCCATCAAAAATAGTAAATCCATCGGATATCTGAACCCACCAATTAATCTTTATCTAGATCGGGTTATTTGAGTCAGGTCGGTTCAAGTACCTGCCTAAAAATACACAAAAAAGGTGGGCTGAGAGGGAGGATAATATTAACTAAAAATGAATATAAATAATTTGGTGAACAATCCAAATATGAGTTTTATAGCTTAGTGGTAAAGGTAGAGGTTAGATATCCATAAGATTTGGGGTCAAAATCCCCTCATGTATATGTATGTATGTATGTATGTACATATGTACGTATTTGTGTGTGTGTGTGTGTGTGTGTGTGTGTAATTAGGTTTGTGTAGCGGGGTATCTATAGGGCAAATCTCAAATCCATCCCAAACTCTAATGAGATTTCGGGTTACCTATAGGGCAAATCCCAAATCCATCCCAAACTCTAATGAGTTTAATTTTAAATCTCAAACCTGCTCGAAACTCTATAGGGTTTTACTAAATGAATCTTATTGGGATTTGGGATGAGTCGGATATTCAAAAAATCTACTCGACTATAATCCCTAATCAATTCACATTCATAATAACATAAATTAAAAATAGATTTATTTTCGTTCTCACCACAGGATATGTTGGTGTGAGCTATAGTGTTTAATATTAACCAAATATCATAGAAATATGTCTCTTGAGCTACTTTACCATTAAGGTTGAAGATACCTCATGTTGCTCTATAAGTAACTTTAATACGATAGCTACTTGTTAGTGATTGTTTCCAACAAGTCTTGCTGGCTCTCATCTATATATAAAGAATTTAAACTCAGACAATTTTATGCCAAGGATTGATTTACAGATAAATTATCTTTGCTTAAGGAATATAGCTCCCGAAGCCATAATCATGGAGAGCATAGCTGGTCTACTTTTCAAGAACTCCAACTCTTGGTTGAGCCTAAGGATCTTGTCCATTTGGCTTAGTTGAGGAACTCTGAGGTTTTCAATAATATTATGAAGTAGATTTTCTACCAATCTTAACGATTGAGCATCATTTCTCCTTCATGGCAACATCTCAATGGCTACCCATATTGTCCTATTGGGCATGCCAAAAAGATTTGTTAGCCTTTTTTGATAGAAAGGTTAGGAAAAGGTGAACAAGCCTCTAGGAAAAAGCATGAACAAGCCTTAGGCTAGGTGATGCGATTGCAAGGTCATGCTATTGATGTCTCAAATTAGAAAGAGGTAAGAATGATAATGGGTCCTACTGTCTTGAGCTTCAAAGGCTTTCCCTACCAAGACACTATCTTCTTAGAGAAGGGGTGACTGGGACTATAAATCTAAGCTATTAACTATGGGCCAAGGATAAATAAAAGTAAAATAAATAAACAAAGGCAAAGATAAAGATAGATTAAAAAATGGATAAGTGTTCAATGGCCAAAAGTCTTTTTTTTTTTAACATTACAATCTAATATTTATAAGTACTTCCTATTAGCTATATATCAAGATAGATGCCACTACTTCATTTTGATAGTTATTCTTGCTAGTTAGTGCCACATAGGCCACTAGTGCTATGCATGGTAATTTTCTTGCACTACTCTTACATTTTGGTAGTGCTAATATTTGTTTGTTTTGTACCATGTAGACCACTATTGTTATGTATGACAATCACTTCTGCTATATTCTAAGTAGTGCTACTATTTCTCCATGTATTGAGTAGTGATAAATGCTTGCTAAACATCACATAGGTTTCACTTCATTGAAAGCCTCATCATAAGCTGATAGCTCTCATTGCTCTCAATCTATATCTTAGTTATTCAGCCAATACGCTTGGTGTACCAGCTTACACCCATGGTGTATCGGCCTATACTCTTTTGGTATCTTGGTCTGCACCTTTGATGCTCGATTTGTATCCTTGGTGTATCAATCCATATCCTTAGTATTTCAGTCTACACACTTTTTAGTATTTTAACTTGCATCTGGTATATCAGCTAGCATCCTTGATATTTCTATATATATCTTTGGTGTTTCAACTAATACTCTTTTAATGTTTTAGCCTATAACTTAATTTGGTGTACCGGTTTACATCCTTGGTATATTGACCTACACCCTTGGTATTTGGATATGCTTCTCTGATACTTGGTCGGAGGTTGGAAACATTCTGGTAGTACTTAGTTTATTAGCTTTAGATTTCAACCTACCGTCCAAGTACTTCGGCCTACTAGCTAAGGATAACTTAAACCTATTAACTAAGTACAACTTGGCCTACTAGCTATGTACAATTATGGCCTACCGGCCAAATACTTCAGCCTATTGACATAGTCCGAGTTTGCATGTTGGTACTTGATCAATAATTGATATCCTTGCAAAATCTCTTATTCAACATATACAAGATATCCCTTTTGAAGGTCTATTACTATTTGATTTATACTGGATAGCTTCCGAGGCCTATCAATCGATCTTTAGATCATAGTCATTGATTTAGATGTGGTGTAAGGAATCTCAGAATCCCACCCATCTTCTCCATATCCCATCAGTCAACAATTGGGAGGTGATAGGATGTATCTAGCAGTACTATATCTATGGCCTGATTTTAGGCTTGGCTGATTCAAATAAGAAGCTATCTCGGATCTTGTAGACTTATAAATCACTTCACTTACTAAGGTTGATAGATTCGCCTCTTTAGAAAGGTGAACTTGAATAGCAAATATAGACCATAGAGGATTTGATAGAGGTGAAATCCAAACTTGAGTAGTAGGCAAAAATCATAGAAGATCTAATGGAGGTAAGATTCACCACCATGCTTGCCTTCTAGCCTAGGGAGATAGCAAATAAGGCTTATTAGGAGAGGAGCACCTAATATGGTTGGTTCCTTCCAATCCTCAAAATTAGTGGAGTGTTCACTATCAGTTGAATGGGGATGGTAAATAACGCATACTAAGAGAGGAGCACCTAATATGATTGGTGCCTTCCAATCCTTAGGATTAGTGGAATGTTCACTATCGGCTAATTATTGGTTATCCTCTCGGCATACAATTAAGCAAGCATAGTTGCTGATGGATAGGAGGTGGTAGTGCCCACTAGGTAGTTGTCCCTTGGCACTTGGAACGGGAAAACTACATCATAGGCTGATTGAATTGCTGCCTCCTAACCATTATCACTAGAGAGTGACCAAGTTTTGATATCGAAGTTTGTGTTGTTGTGACTCTATCGACATAATTCTTTTGGCATACATCCATGGCTCAAGATAGCTGAAACTCATCTTGGGCTCAAGAACCGGCCTAGCATTCATCAAAATATCAATAGTAACTTATTCAATTTCACCTATTAATCCCATATTCATCTATGGATAGTCTGTTCTTCACCTTAGTCTTTAGATCCCAAGGATTCCTCAGGGCAATATTTGACCTTGCCCTTCTCATAGACCATGAATTCTGGAGGTTGAATTTCTCTAGAATCTTGATATGTCCATATTGTAGTTGTTGATTGGCTAATTTATCTACCATATGGGTACCACTATTAGCCAAACTCACCAAATGATATGTTGGTGCATGATGTGGTGTTTGATATTAACTGGATATCATAAAACAAATCTTTTACCTACTTTGCCATTAAATTTGAGGATACCTCATGTTGCTCTACAAATGGCATTAACACAATGGCTATTTGGCTAGTGATAGCTTCCAACAAGTCATGTTGGCCCTCAGTTATATAGAATTTGAACTACAAGATAATTTCCTACAAAGGATTGGCTGGTAGATGAACTATCCCTACTCAAGAACATAAATCTCGAAGCCATAATTCTGAGTAGAGTTGGTTTGCTCGCCAAGAACTTTGACTCTTGGCCAAGTCTGAGGACTTTGTCTACTTAGCCCAGTCTAAAAGCTTTCAAATTTTTCGACGATATTGTGAAGTGGACTTTCTACCAATCCTCACGACAATATCATTTCTTTTTCATGGCAGCAACTCATTAGCTACTCATGTCGTCCCCCTAAGCATGCTAGAAAGGATTTGTTGGCCTTCTTTTTGTCAAAATGGGATGGAAGAAGAGTGGATGAATCTCTAGTAGGATCTTGCAATTAATTATGCAAGCATGCTATTGATGTCTAAAACTGAAAAGAGATAAGGATAGTAGTGGGTCCTACTGCTTAAGCTTCAAAAATTTCTACTACCTAGATGCTACCTTCTCAGAGAAGAGGTAGATAGGGCCACGATCTAAGCTACTAATTAAAGCTGAGGATAAACTAAGATAAGAGCAAATGAACAAAGGCAAAATAAAAATAGAGTAAAATAATTAATAAGTGTTTGATTGGCTAAGGATCTTTTTCCAATGTTATAGTCTAATATTTATAAATGGCTTCTATTAATTACTGGAATAAGTGTCACCACTTAATTTTCATATTTACCCTTGCTAGTTTATACTATTTGGGCTACCAGTGCTTTGTATCATGGTTATCTTCCTTCAATTATTCTTACATTCTGGATAGTGCCATCGCTACTCCCATGCTTTGAATAGTAGCAAGATAGAGGTAACTACTCAATTTTGATAGTTATTGGTTTGTGCTATATAGAACACTATTGTGATGCATTACAATCATCTCTTTTTCACTACTTTTATGCTCTGGGTAATGCTACTATATTTCTCTAAATATAGGATAGTGATAATTGCTGACTAGACATCACTTAGATTTTACTTTATTATAGGACTCATCATAGGCTGATAGATTTTGCTCCCTTGATCTATATTCTAGTTACTTGCCCTATATCTTTAGTGTATTGGTTTGTACTCTTATTGTATCGACCTACATCTTTAGTGTATTTAAAGATGTCAATGGGGACATATACCTAAATATTTTTCTATCTCCAAACCAAAGAGGTGTTTTTCACTGAAATTAAATAAGAATGGTTTCGATAATGGGTTTAAAATTAAAACTGTTTGATTTTGGTTCCGGTTATTGTTTTGGTGATTCCCCAACCCAATCCGAACCTAACCCAAAGTTGAGCCCATGACCTAACCTAAAGCCGAACATAACCAATATTTAATTCTCTTTATTAAATGAGTTTGTATGAATTATATTACAAAATAATGAATGGTCTTTAATTCAGTTTTGGTTTCACAATTTTTTAAGGTGGTAGTTACGGGTTTTTTTAAAATTCAAAATCCATTCAATTTTGATTTTGGTTTTCGAGGATGGTAGTGGATTTCAATTTTCTATTTCAATTTTTTTATTAATTACACCTAATTTGCCCATTGACATCTCTCGATATATCAACTTATATCCTTAGTATTTCAACTTACACCCTTCTAGTATTTTGGTCTACACTATTAGTGTATCGATTTTATTGGCTTGCCTCATTGGTGTATCGGCATGTACCCTTTGTATTTTAACTTGCATCCTTGGTGTTTCAACCTTCTTCTCTAATACTTGGAAGGAGGTTGGCAACCTTCTAGTAGTACTTGGCTGACAACTATGTATTTCAACTTGCTATCCAAATACTTCAGCTTACTAGCGAGTACAATTTTGATATGTTGACTGAATAAACTTGGCTTGCTAGCTATGTACAATTTCAACCTATTAGCCAAATACTTCAACCTATTAACCGATTCTTAGTTTATACCTTGATACTTAATCAAATGTTGACATCTTTGTAAAATCTTTTATTCAACTTGTGCAAAATGTCTTTTTTGAAGATATATTATTAGTCGATCTACGATGGATAGTCTTCCGAAATCGGTTGATCAGTTTTCGAATCACAATCATTGGTTTAGATGTAATCTAAATAGTTTGACATATATATTACAAAGATTCAAGTAATATAATTATCTAGCCCTTGTGTTGTTTTAGTGATAAATCTTATCTTGGAATAAGCACTAATTATTTATTATAAAATATATGCTAAAATATTGTATGCCTTTGCACTATTTTAAAATACTATAATTTATGTAAATAGTATTTCTTAATATATATATTTTCTTGGTAGGAGTATAAAAATGGGCTCTTAAGTCCCTCTTACAAAAAGGCATGCGGTTGCAACTCATTTAATATGATTTATGATAGCGCTTAAAAAAATTACTTTCCAAATATAATAAAATGCTAATTGGTAGGTTATTCGATTAAGTGAATCTCAATTGGCTGCTTTTCAAAAAGTATGAGACTTTAAAAATTTCACTTTATTATATGATCATAAAGTTAAATAATTATGATTAAAGAATAATTGAATAATGATATAATTAATATCGTTGTTGTTATACCATTGGATAAACCCATTTGTGGCTTGTAAGGGACATCGATACTATTTCGACACCGAATCCGATATTGATATCTCTCTACTAAAATTAAATCCAATTGGACATCCACAAATTTGAATTTTTCATCATCACCAACTTTTAAAATATTTTCCTTGATAAATATACATGTTTTATTTTTTAACAAAATTTTTCTTTGTTGTTTAGAAGAAGAAGAAAGGGAAGTCTAGTAAATAAAAACGTCTATCCATATGCTTGAAAATTGAAGGTATTGGTTTCAATCTTGAGTAATATCTTCTTAATAATCAGCCTTTGTAATTTTATATGAATCTAATTTTTTTAAGGACTTTTTTTTGGTTAAGATTTTAAGTACTTGTTTTTTAAGGACTTGTTTTATATGCATCTTTTTTTTTTAAGGACTTGTTTGTTAAAATCCTGTTTTAGCTCTCCCTCTCTATCGAGTACTCTCTCTTCCCGGTTTGTCTTACTAGGCCTGCAAATGGGTCGGGTCGGACCGGATCCTGAGTGATCCCGATCCGACCCAATTTCTTGATTGGGTCTTGATATTGGACCCACATCTATCCCGATGAAAATCAGATCGGGTTGGATTGGGTCC
>KE505139.1:230936-247919 GCA_000441515.1 Elaeis oleifera
AAAAGAATGGGAGAGAGGGAGATGGAGGATATCTATCGGGGTGCATGATTAGGATAGCTGTCGGGACGGGATGGGATAGTGGGGTATATCGTTTCATGAAGATACTAGGACACCTCCATCCCATGGGATTTAAACCTTGCTTGGGGTGGGAGTTGGTTATCTAGATGCTGGATCTGTTGAGTTTGCAAATACATATAAGCTCCATTTTTTATAAATGTATTAGACAATTTCATTATCCTAGCTGAATGAATTCTATGCATATTTATATGGGAAACCATTTACACATCCATTTAAAATCATCGTAGTCAATGGTTTAAAAGAGATTTGAGAAATTCAGGCTTGGAATTGTTTTGGCCTGTCATATTTGGGACTGGTTATTAGTTGATTCTTTTTTTCTTTTACGTGATCATAGTAGATATTCACCATTCAATTGCAGCTAGAGTATCAAATCTGGATTGAGAATACTGAAATTACATGAAACTCTGTGAGCAGTAAATTTAAGAGTTTTACAGTATCTGCTCTCATTTAATTCCGTACATAATGCTAGACCTTTTTGCTATTTATTTATGCTCCAACTGAAGGATTGCGTGAGATAATAATATGTTGAAACTTAGATTGAGTGCACACTTTAAGTGAGAAAAAGTGAAGAAAATAAATATTCATGACATGTAAGGTGCTAAGATGATTGAAGAAAGTGAGGAAAGAGAACTCGCAAAGAGTTATAGAATTGAGGTCTTAGGTCTTGATTGTTTGCAGAAAATTGACCACAAAAAGGTTGAAGAAGAAGGGCTAGGCCTAAGCCTGAAGACCTGATAGGACTCGATTGCGTTGTGACCCAAGTTGATATGTTGGTGGAAGTAGGGAGGCCAAGGTGGCATTACTTGGCAGAGGAGAGGCAGAGAAAGAGAGATGGGGTGGTGGCTGGAGGCTTGGGTGGTAGGCAGGGAGGAGGGAAAGCACTGAGAGAGGGGAGGGGAGAGAGAGTGGAGAGGCTGCAGCTGTCTCTTGCGAGGCTGGCTCTTGCGAGAGGCGCTGAGAGAGAAAGTGGCGTATCTGGCTTCGGTGGAAATATAAGAGGGAGAGAGAGCAGTGAAGGATAGGAGACATATGGAAAGGGGGGGGTGGTTGAGAGGGAGAGAGAGGGAGGAGGATGAGGAGGTGGTCGTCGGAATGAATCTAGTGGGATGACCAGTGGCATCCATGAATAGAGAGGAGATTGTGGCCCTTATCTTTCAGGGATTTAAGGCTCCCAATTTTGTTCCTTAACCTTTTTAATTTTAAATTTCAAATTTTGAAAAAAAAATGAGAGAGAATAATATATAAAAATTATACCACTGTTACTTGGACACTCGTATCCAGCTCAAAAACCTATTGGTTACATTTCCGAGTTTGGACATTTGAATATTTATGAAGTTCTTTGCTATCTATGTTAGGATTGGAGTAGAGTTGAACTCTTCCAATAATGAGTTTGTTGAACTCTTCCAAGGATGAGTTTGATCCCGTAATTTGATATTGGGAGTGAATAGTTTTTCGAGTTTGTTAAAGATGGATGTATTGAAACATTTTTGAAAAATATTATTTTGCTAATATCTTTAAGTTGATTGGGAAGTTTGAATGAGACAAATATATTGAAAGATGTTAGCAAGCAGTAACTTTTTTTAACATCTTTTTAATGTTTAAACACAGATGAGCCTTAAAGGTATAACTATATAGTCCAGTTAAATTTATATATTATTGTGCATTTCTTGGTATCTCTCTTGCTGAATAGGCCATTGGATACATGTGCGGATCTAATTCTTGTATCCATGTCATGCAACACTGTAGGCCTGAAAAATTGAGGCCGTATCTTACTTGATTGGCTGAAAACACCACCCTAAGCTTGATAAATATTGGGTCAGGCAGGGCCGGCTTTGCACAGGTCTGCTTCACCTTGATGATGCTACCATGCTATGTCTACCATAATCCACTCCACCATCCTACATAACTAGTTTAGTATCATGCCACTTCTGTGTTGTAATTTTAAAACATCCATTCAGAAGGGCATTTGGATTCCTCTAGCTTAGTATCGTCAAATTAGAAGCTCATGATATTGTTACTTCTTTTTTTTTTCTATGGACTTGGCTAATACAACCATAAAAGTCAGACTAGGCTAGGTCTATATTTACAATTACCCAGAGCACCTTTAGAGTGGGTCGGCCTGAATCTTATAGAGAGAAAAAAAGACCTGCTAAGGTACTCTGGGTATTTGTAATTATAGGCCTAGCCTAGCTTGATTTTGATGGTTGTATTGGTCTAATCCACAAATCTATAGGATTTTGGATCCAACCATCTAAACAGGCCCTTGATAATGTTTTACCTATTGTTTTCATGGAAAATGAGCAAAAGTCATTATTCATTCTGGTATTCGTCATTTTATGCTCCTGATACTACTATGTTATCCTTCATCAAGACGCCCTAACTTGTCAAATTTGCTAAGAACCGCTTCTTGAAATATTCTGTTGCATTCATTTTCTTCTCATCGAATAATGATTTGCCAGCTATCCATCATCAGACCAGTCACCAGTCTTTTGCAGTCAAAAGCAGCACATGGTTGCCAACATTGCCTATTGGCAGTCTAAACTATGAACCTTGTAATTACCTGAACAGAATGCATTGGAGTTAACATTTTCATCATTATGTATTTTACTGCAAATTACTACGTACTTTGCCAGACAGAAATATACATAGAATGTGGATGCTGGACATGCCTTTCTGTGGCAACCATTAACAGGAAATTTTCCAATAGTATTTCTATTTTCTAGTATTACTTATGCTATTTAGTGTTCATATCAATAGAATGTTTCAGTACTCATTGCAGTTCGTCTGTCTTTTAAATGTCTGTCTTTTGATGTCAAGTTTCGACATGCATTTTTGAGATTGCAAGAATCTTTAGACAAGAATTCATAGGGAGGAATTGTCCTTAAACAGTTTGGACAAGGATTAGTTGTTATGCTCCTCGTGAATCACTTAGTTGCTCCATGCATCAACTGCTCTTAGTAAATGCTCTCTCAAATTCCTTTTAAACGTCATCCAAATTGTTCAAGGTTTCTCTATTGTTTCCAGGCTGTGCAATCACGATATGAACAAGCTGACAACATCTACCAGCAGCTACTCAGCCGCAACATCGGACGGTTGCCCCCTGAGCAGACACCAAGGGAGTCATCATCGCCCTTCTTCGATGCCCCTCCTGGTTTTGTCCCGCAGTCCAGTGTTGGTGATGGAGACAAAGCACCATCAACCCCAGTCAGGTACAGCCAGGAGGGACCTCTCGCTAATAATGATTCTTCTCATACAGAAGAGCACCGGAAACAGCTGCTGCTTCAGTGGCAGCAAAGCTTGCAGCATCCACCTCGTCTGCCCAGATGCTCAGCTACGTCCTCTCCTCCCTGGCTTCGGAGGGCATCATCAGCCAGACTGTGAAAGAGTACCCTTCTGACAACAAGAGGCCTAAACTAGAGAATGATGTGCCTTCTTACATGCCACCACCTCAGTCTCAGACCCAGTCTCAGACTCAGCCACCCCTCCACCATTCCCGCATCCTGATATGCTGCATCAGCCGCCACCACCACCATCACCATTACCATCCATGAGTCAACCAAGCCCCAGTGTTCAGCCACCACTACCACCAACTTCATTGCCACTTGTGCCTCCACCTCTACCAACCACCACACAGCTTATGCAAGCTGCTGCTGGACCTATGACTGCGGTGCCCTTCAGTTATGGCTCAGCCCCGCTGCCTCTGCCCGGCTACCCGGTGGTTGGCATGCCTCCTTACTCGAGCGTGCCAAATCCCTACCATGGTTTCCAGGCTTCAGATGCTGTTGGTGGTCTCTTTAGCCAACCACCATTGCCAGCAGCACCACCACCAATGACTCGGCAATGATAAGCTGGAGAGTGGTCGAGCACAAGGAACAATATGATGATTGAATGATGCGGAGCTCTTACAAGTGGCTGATATGAACTGTTGTTGCAGCTGAAGAATTCTGTTGGTCGTGTTCACATTGTATGCTTCATTCTGATTAACTTGTATACATGTACATCAAGTCATATCATCTAAAGTGTTAGAGGTGTTGAAGAGAGTTATTTAACCAAGATGGATTGAAATTTAGATTTGATAGATAAGTGAAGCAAAACTTTAATCTAGAGAAAGTAGTTTGAGTTTTGAAATATATTTGAAGGCCATGGTGAGGGGGATGGTCTTGGTCCACCTCCATTGTGACTTTGGTTTCATGGTTTGAACTTTTTTAAAAAAAATTCTTTTCAAAGTGGGCGATGAGGCTTTTCAGGAAACTCACATGACTTTAACGAAAGACTTGGCTATGACAATAAGAGAAGGGTTTAGGTGATATAATAAGCGAAATGATGCACCTTCTTGTTTCTCAAAACGTATGGTTCCTTCATGTTTCTATGTCTGATGTTAGTTCAATTTCTCATAATCCTGTGTCTGTAGGAGCTACCAATTTTAAGTGGGTTTGGAAATTGAAAGTTCAACCGGGGTTAGAATGTTCTGGTGGAGACTGGTTTGGAACGAATGGTCTTGTAAAACAGTACTGTCTGGAGAAGATAATTCCAAACAATGAGATTTATTGTGAAATATGTCGTCTGGCGGAGGATTGTGATCATGTGATCGGTTAAGTGCTCCTTTGCAGAAGAGTGTTGGACCCAAATGAAATACTTTAGCAACAATGGCTTCTATCCTACCTTCCTATCGATGCTGATTGATTTTTTGTCTAATGGAAATATTGGAGAGGAAGCCAAAGATTTGTTTGCTTTGATGCATGGCATATCTGGATAGCTCGCAATGAGCGATCGTTTCAGCAAGTAGTTCAGTCCCCTCATCAGCTAATTATAAAGATCATTGTTAATAGCATGAATTTTGGGCATCATAATAATTTCAAGGCTTCTGGCCTCCCATCAAGGTACTGGGGCAGTGATATGCAGCATTTGCTGCCTTCTAATTCATTTAAGATGGTGTTGTGACTGCCTCTCTCTCTCTGAGGTGTTGAAGGTTAATTTGATGCTTCTGTTAAAAATAACCAAGCAGCAGCAAGCTTCGTGATTAGAGATGATATGGGGAGATTGGTTCGAGCTGGTGGCAAATCTTTGCTGCCTTCATCTGTCCCTATGGCTGAATTTACTGCTGCCTGGTTGGGACTAAAGATTGTGGTGCAAGAATGTACTGCTGAACAAATTTGGCTTGAGGGGGATTCCTTTACAGTTATCAATTGGATCAAAAATTCTACCAGCTCTAAAATGCAACATAACCCTCTTTTGCAGGATATTTTAGCTTGGAAGGCCTCACGATTGGTATGCTATATTCTCATGCTTATCGTGAAGCTAATCAAGCTCCTGATTTCATAGCAAACCATGCATTGGAGGGGGACATAATGTGGAAACATGGGAATCTCCTTGATCCAACATTTGCTGTTTACTTCAAGCTGATGCATACAATGTCATGCATATTAGGAGGTCATGGCAAGGGAGATCATCTTAGCCTTTGGGTGGTTGGGGTGACATTAATTTGGAGCATAGTACTCTATTGGTTGGGTTAATGGTGTTTATGTGCAGGTTTCAAGGTGAGCACAGCCATCAATCTGTGTATCACAGGCATGAATGACACAGCTATAAGTCATGGTGCCAGAGGAATGAAAGGAGATCAACTGCATGCCATATTTTCATTGCATCTATATATATTCGGTCTAAATTTAATATTCCCAATCACCGATCATGTTCAACATGTCATACGGTATACACTGAAGGCATTAACTCAATTTTTAATAACCTGGAATGCACATTGGATTGGTGTTCAACATCAATTCTGTTCCTTGGAATGCCCAGATCTGGTTAGTTATTGTTTCTATTATAGTTGGCTGGATCCATGGATTAATTGGTTATGCAGAATCCTTTATGTTGTTTATGATCAACTGCAGAAGATAGCACATTCTGTGATGAGACAGCAATGTTCACAAGGCTTATATTCTATCATCTTAATGCTGTTTTCTGAACAACAATCTCTTATTAAATTGTCTCCTGGTACTGAAATTAGTGTGGCTCCTGCAGGAACTGTTAGAATATTAACACTATTGAGGCCCAGGCGCAAATGCAATATATGTGGCTTTGTTGGATGCAGGATATTACTATTGTGATCACCTGGGAGAGTATCAGGCTGGAGTACTCAATTACTCAAGCAGTATAGTTTATTCTGAGAAAGGAAATGATAAGCAATCAAAGTAATCAAAGCATGCTTCTCTGCTTCAGGAATCTAGCTGCAGATATTTTAATCATGGATATATTGCACTATTCAATTCTCTCTTATATTTGCTTACTACAGCCATTACATGTTTATCAGATGCAAGCATGCTTCATGTTCATCTTTCTATAACTCATGCCTCGAATATTAACAACAATATTCCCTTATCTAGTGTGGATGGTATGCTTTATCTGTTATATCTCTGTATGAAACCATGTTACAGGAGGATGAAGCTGGACCATTATAATATATATGTTAGTATGTGGAAACAGTTGCACAAAGGACATCAAATTTATCATCTTATGTGTGGATCTACAGGGGCATTGTTTTATTTCAAGACTAATCTTCAAAACAAACTGCTGGACAGACTTCTACTGCTGCAACCATCTACTAATATGGCAAGGCTTTCAAACCGGTCGTTTTGCTATAAGGGGTATCTGATTTCAACTGATAATTAGCTTCTATGTATATTTCAAAGGTCTGACAAACGCATCTCCGGAATCTCTTTATGTATCGCCCCAATTCTCTTTTGTCGAGTAGTGTCATTGCCTGATTGCTTCATCTTAGTGTTACGGGACCAATGAGATCTATCTCCCAACAGCTCTAGCATGCAGTGAAAGAGATTAATTGAGTATCTTAAATGGTCTCTTAGTCAAGTGGCTCGTTGAGAAAAATTCTTGAATCTTCTTTTCAAATAATCCACAAAATTGCACGAAGTGGTTCCAGGCAAGCTTCCACTCTATTTTCTAAGTAAAGAGCAAGAAAGGTGCTCTATACTTTTCGCTAGGGGTGAGGATAGTGTAAGTTCATTGCATATCCATCTGACGGTGATCAAGTCTTCCTTTTTGTTTGTTTATGAACAAGATTTTAACTCTTTTCGGATACTTCTTCTTTAAGCAAAGAAGTACCGATATCCATGTTAAATAAGAGCATATTTCAAATTTATTTCATTTCTTTTTGTTTGGATTTTGCAAGGCCCAAGGGAAGCATGAAGGAATTTTCAGTGGCTTATGCACTTGCACTGCATCAACAAATTTATCATCCATGTTGACTAAACTTTAGTCGCTAATATGTTCTTGAATATACTAGAGACAAAAATTAATATTTTCATGATTGAAAAGGAACACGTGTTGAGATTCTAGATTAGACATATATAATATGTTAGGATCCACATGGTGATGTGAGTATCTCCCATTGCAAATAACTCATCATTCCCTTTAGTGCAGCAATGTGGTGTCAAGCTATATGTCTTGATCTGTGATGCACTAATTGTGCATGGTTTATTGGTTTAATCATCGGTAAAGAATCAGGATTTTGCCTCACATCAACAATTATGCTAATTCCTTCATGTCTGGGGATTCATTTTTGGGAGGGCTTGCAGGAGGAGGAATTGGAGAATGGTTGATGCAATTTAGATTACATTTGGCGTTGGGTATAAAAATTATATATACAATGAATATATATACAATTTGAGAATGGTTGATTGAGCGATCAAAAAAGATAAAATTGTAGATATTATTTTTCTTATACAAATCAAATGATTGAAAAAGAATATAAAATGGATTTTAGTATTTTACATAATGTTAAACAAAATAAGGGTGCAAGATATAGAACATACAAATCAAATTTTCAATAATAACAAAAAATAGCAAATAGAAATATTATTATTTAGAAAGTCAAATATCTCTTAAATGAAGAAAAGTAGTCAACTAAAAATGAACAATTAAGCATATATCTTGTTGCTTTTCACCTAATTAATCCTTCTCACGGTCGATCACAATACTTTCTTCTCCATTATCATTATAATTATTAAGGATATATAGTTTGAATTTTGCTATCATTTGATGGTGTACATGAACCAAAAAAGATACAAAAAAAAACTCCATCAATCAATAATGTATGGAATATAATCTAGATTTAAAGCAAAGGTGGGAGGTCCGATTGGTTAAGGTTTATATATAATTAAATTGATTTATTTTGGCTTTGTCCATAGTCATCAAAATGATCCACATCGAGTCTAGCGATCTTTTAGATCAAGATTTTTCATGTTTAGAAGATTAAGCTCCTACTAAATCAGAACTGAAGATGGAGAAACACTTGCTTTCTCACCTCACGGATGATTTGTTTGGCTTTACTTGGAGATAGTTTCCGACCTTTCTCTTCTTTCTTAGATAGTAGATCCTCATCTTCAGATGTAAGAAATAGCTTTGCTGTTAGAGTTACTGATGCTTGTGTTAATGGTATTGCCAAGCAAGACATAATCTTGGTAAATTGGGCAATCTTCTTTTCTAGTTATATGAAACATCCTCTGACCTCATCATCCATAAAGGTAAACTAATAGTGTGCTTGTCTTTATTCTTCGATATACTTCAAAAATCGATAGCCTTTGTTTAGACTGCTTGTATTTCTCACACATCTAAACCTCAAATTAAAGCTCCAATAGATATAGAGAATCAAAGCTCTAATACCAACTTGATCTAATTGGAAAGAGAAAAATTTTCAACTTACTCAACTCGAATCTCATAAAAAAATTTAGAAAAATAAAAATTGATGAAATATCTTCTTTTCATTGATGATCAATTGATGAATCAAAACTAAATACATAGCCTTTGGTTATAATAGTAGTAAAATCTATCCTTAGATAATTCAGGTTGGACTCTTCTACTAATTAGAATGGGACTAGTGTTCCAAAGATAGACATAATCAGTAGAAATAACATTAAAAAGCTAAAATCTTATAGAAGGAATATCTCTACTCCTATATTAATTTTGTTTGCTGTTGTTCTATCTAATTCTTTCTGGATTAAGAGATACGTCTAGTCAAAGTCTATCTACAAAGAAAAATTTTAGTTTAACCAGCCCAATTGATGGAAGTTCAGGCCGTTTCAACCTCATTAAGGGGTTGAACCTCATTAGGGTTGGTGCTACATAGTCTCAAAAAATTACTTGATATGAAAAATGATCATCCTAATTGGATATTGTATGATAAAGTCACAGCCTTTGAAAGTTTAGCATATGATTTGAACCTTATATAACCCTATTATAGTAGCCAAAGTATAGTCTGCATCAAGTCTGATGATTCTCTTGAGATAGTATATAACATTAGGATCAAGTTACACTTGATGCAATTTTTATAGAGTTACATCTTTTTTTTTGAATTGGATGCTAGAGGTCCCACATCAACAATTTAAGTCATTGGATATGATCTACTATCTCTAAACTATTTATATATAAAAATTATGTAATTTGATGATCCATAGCCTATACATCAAGGGATCAATTTTTCATGCTATTTAAAACATCCAATTTTTGACCGCTTGATGCATATTCTATGGATTTTAAATTATATGATTTTTTATATGCAAGAAATTTTGAATTAGTATGTCAAGTCCAACAACATGAATTATCGATATAGGACTCCATCATAAAATTCAAAAAAGCATAACTTTATAAAGGCTACATCGGGCATAATTAAAATCTGATCATTTGTACTCTTTTTGGCTCTTTGATTTACTTAAATTTAGATTTGGGGCTTGAAATTAAATCTGTTATCATGGTGCTAAAACATTTTGATAGTCCTTGATCAATATCTATATGATTGATCTAATATGACTTGGAGATTGAAATCTTAAAACTTAGAAGACATGGTTTTGATGGCTAACTTGGACATGGTTATTTCAAAAACTCTACATTTAAAAAAAAAGAAAAAAGAAGAATGGTCACCCATTAAATTTCATTAAGACAATAAAATTAAAAACATCATTATGAATTAAAGAACAAAGCCCTAGATGAAATTAGAGGTTACCTAAGATTATGAGTTTATGTATCATCAACTCAATCATAATTTATCTTTTTTTTTCTCTCAAAAATTATCCTATTTTTAAGTATTGAACTTATTGAAACACCAACATGACTGCATGTGTGACGCACATGGCTAATTCATCTATTAAGATTTTTTGATGAGTAGTTATCCATCAACTGTCAGTGTTTATAATATAAGATTTAGTAGTTGTATGATTTTTGTTCTTAGAAAAAAGAATTATGTATCAGTTAGTTGCAGCCCACAATTTTGTTGACTTATTGAGGGAGAGAATCAACATGGTTATTCAATGACAGCTTCAAAATAGAAAGGTCCTTAGATCCATTGACCCATGCAAAAGCATTTGTCATGTTTATTGTAGGAATGTAAAGACTATAGTAATTAAGCATGTCATATAAAGGAAGGCTCTCTTTATTGCTGCAAGTCTCTGAACTAACATCAGTCACCCACCGATGTAGAGCTCGGATCCAGTCTGAGGACACTTTCTCCTCCAAGAACTTGCAACAAAAGTTCACACTCACTGGAGATGCTTCAGTGGGAGACCCTCCGATACTTAAGTTAGCCAGAGGTTGAGAATAGGAGAAGAAAAATAAAGAAATGAAAGAGTAGGAGAGTGTAGGCATTGTTCTCCTTTTGCTTTCTTATCTAAGAGTCCTCTCATTATATATCTCTTTATATAGAGGTAGAGTCATAGGCTGTTATGTCTAAAACTGACAAATTGTTAGGCCCTAATCTGAAAGGCTATTCGGCCTTAATCTAGTAGGCCATTAGAGTGGAGAATCTACATACTATTACTCTCTCATTACCTCTTTATATAGAGATGGAGCCGTAGGCAATTATGCTTGAATCTGATAGGCCATTAGGCCCTAATCTGATAAATTGTTAGGTCTTAATCTAGTAAGCCGTTAGAATGAAGAATCTACCACTTTCCTATGAATCATAGTTGTTGGGCATTAACTATGAATGTTATTTGTAAATTCTATCCATATTCTAGAAGTCGCAGAAAATCATACGATATTATGGGAGATTCCACTTGGTCAACCTCATCATTGAGTGGGCCATTAGCTTAAGGTCGGTGGAATGCTGGGGTGCCACTTCAGTGTGAATTCAAAGTCGATTCAGTATATGTGAGGTCGTAAGTCTCAGAATGGTGTTTATCCAATGTCTATATTGGTTTGTGTCAAGCTAGAATAGGCATTCATCAAATCAGCTTTCATTCAGTGAGAAGATTGATTGTTGTCCAAGGTCGTAGACTTACTGTTTCTTATTAGGTTGGGGTTATATTGTGGTCCAAGTCACCTTGTCACAAACCGATGTGCTCTAATTGGTAAAAATAACTCACACCCCAACACTTGCTCCTCACTTCTGAGTCTGAAGTGACTTGCTAACTTTGGATGATGGAAGTGTTTGTTTGGACAGTCATTTTTGGTCATCAGAACATTAGTGGAGGGTTGTTGTTGGGTTGACATTGGATACTCGTGCCTTAGCAGCTATGTAGAAGGTTCCGGGCTCCAGTTCCCATGGTGACTCTTCAAGTGAAGCACCATAATTATGAAAGTGTAGGAATTGAGGCAATGTACTGGAGTCATTTAAAACATTTGATTCTCAGGATCCCTCAATTACTGGCATGCCGTATTTGGAGCCGACACATGGTAGAGTGCATGTTTCCATAATTGTTATGGATTACTGTAGTGATCAGTGATTAACAGGTCTCATAATCTTAGATGGGTGCATTGAACCATCAAACTACTCTGGATCATTGATAGCAGTATAAATACTAGGCCCCTCCTGCTTATTAGTTTTGCTTAACATTCTGTTTCTACAGTGAAGGTAAAAATTTGATCATGATTGGATTGTCAGGATGCATCTGAAAATTTTTATTTAAACTTTATAACCTTTATAAATTACTTTGTATGCAGTGCAATAAGGATCAAAATTCTCAGAGATTTCTTGAATCTGATGCCTCATGAGGTCTGAAGATACAGATCCTCTACTTCATGTGCATGCCAAGCCCCGCAGGAAAGAGGGATGAAGATCTTGCACCATCCTTCAGAAGAAAATCAAGGGAAGGGAGGAGATTTGATCTCACAACAGGGGATGCCTCTGATGAAGTTCCTCACACTTAGAAGGGGTGTGCCAAGAACTCCACACAAATAAGGACGTCCTCTCTTCTTTGTTGCACAAAGCCTTTTCCTATCTTACGGTAATCTTTCTCTCTTTCTTTTGTTTTGTCCCACAAACCAAAGACTTGATTACCAGTGATGAGGTTCCCTGCCTTTAAATAGATGTAGACACCCTTATCTGATCAAACACTTAATAGGTTAGGAGTTTAATTCAAATCAGATTTGAATGTCTCTCCTTATCCAAGTAGGAAATCGATGTGAGAAAGGATGCCAACATATCTCATGCACACACACATATGGGGTGGAAATAAAATCAGCGCTGCCTCCTCTCTTGGTCAGCTAATCTCTCCTAGGTATTTTGGACTCTATAGATCTAATCCAAATTGGGCTCAAATCTAATCCAATTAGAACCTGATTCGAATCAAATTTGAATAGACTGTCAATCCCAATCTAATTAAGATTCAGGTCCAAGTCTAACTTGAATTTTTAACCCAATCAAGCCTAATTAAATCATATTTAATCTAAAATAATTATCACTTGAATTTAATTTCTCATAAATTTTTGGATAATAAATCGGATCATTATCACCCCTAAAATTAAACTTGCACCTCATGTCCAGTACTGCTAGACATAATCAACTGTTTAATCCCATATGACCTCTAACTTAGTTCTTAATTAAACTAATCTATTTATTCAATCAAGTCATGTACTTCTAAATTGAATACATAGATTTTGATCAATTTCTTCCTATATTGTTTGACTTTGTGCATGACTCTGTAGATTCGAACACTAAGTCGGCAGCATAGGAATGATTTTCTGTACTAATCAAAGTTACCATCTAGTAATGATTTTTGATGTCTGGATAGGTCAAATATTTACAAAGTAACATTCAAGAACTTAGGCATATGGTTACTGCATAATTCATCTTTTTGATCCTGAATGCTTAAGACGACCTAGGATTTGCTGTCAAACCTGAATAAGTCATCTACATTGTATTTCAATCTTTCAAATCCATCACATAGATTACTCTGATCAAGATTTTACTAAACTGAAATATAGTGATATGTTATCTCTTAAAATTTAAAGGGATCAATCTCATCTTGATCCACACATAGACTTCGTAAGTACTTGACTGTATCTAGTAGCCTTCCGTTACTGCATTAGAAATATAGATAGTCTGACATCAAAATATAGTGAGTTGCTTATAAATTATCATGATGATCTCAGATCTGAGGGATACTTATGTCTATATAATTTACAAGCTACTTTTAACAGCAGAGTGCTCAGCAGGTGAGTCATTTATTCAGTGACGATGTACTCTTACATCTCACCTGTATACCATACCAGTGTCTCCATACTTTTGATTACAAGGATAACCAACCTATATAGCACACAATGACTTATACTCGATAAATATTATCATCCTTTTAATGATATATTATTTGGTCACGAACATATTTAAGAACTATTTGATAAATCCTTCTTTATCAATTGTATTATAATTCTAAGAACTTCATCATAAAATTAAGAGTTCTATAGAGAAGATGTACATATAATAAATTTATCAAAATAACTTTTATTTATTGATAAATAATTCATATATAAAAGTTTAATTATTTATAATAAGTCAATTAACTTTAGGACATAATTCCTAACAACATTCACTTGAACTAAAGCCAATCGGGGCAGTTGAAGGGAAGCGTGGTGGTTTTGTGCATGTATTTTAAAATTTTACAGTGAAACATACATGATTAAATAATTTAATCGATAATGCATGCATAGATTAAGTCTAAAACTATTATACAGGATCCATGATATGAACTAATATGCATGTATGTAAATCTGAAATCTAAAATTCAGCAAGTATAGATTATATCTATATGTAATTAGATCATATCTAAATTATATTTAGATCATATCTAATAAAAATTGAGTTCAAAACTTTATATCTGAGTGCGGGTATTAGATCACCGCATTCAAAATCTATAGCAATTGGTTCTTCATGATGCTCGACAGCTGCACACGTATTCGACCTCTACGGGTATCCATACGAAGCCCTTGTGCTGGTCGATCTTTTCGAGAGTGCTAGTTTATGAAGATACCATGTTTTGGCTGATCTAAAAAAAATATGAAGAAGATGAAGAATAAGGAGATCCTCTCTTTTCTTTCTGAATCTACGCATCAGATCTCTACAATAGAGATCAAGAGAAGAACCAATTCTTCTCAATTTTCTCACGCACAAGAGAGAATATTTCTCTCTTCCTTTCATGTCTTTAAGAAGAACTTTTTTCTCTAATTTTTATGATGAAAATCAGATCTAATCTAATTTTTATGCTAAAATAATATAGATTCTCATATTTTAAAAAAATCTAAAAGAGAGATTCAAGAGAAGAACCGTTCTTCTCTCTTCTTCTCCCTTTTTCTCATTAATTTAGAACTCTAGGAAGCTCAAATATCCAACCAATTTTTTTTAATATTTTTTTTCTAAATTTTTATGTTAAAAATTAGATGTAATCTAATTTTTATCTTAAAAAAATATAAAAAAAATCTGAAAGAAGAACTCCTTTTTCAAGACTGCGCACAAGAAAGAAGACCCTTCTTCTTCCTTCTTTTTCTTTCATTGGAAAGAACTTTTCTTCTTCAATTTTCTATTGTAAAATCAGTAAAAAAGTCTTCTTTGATTCCCAAAAATCAGCAATAAAAACCTCATAAATCACTCCAAGATGAAGAGGATAAAAGGGGTTGGTGTGTGGAGTATGGGGCATCCAACTCTCGGATGCCCCTCATTTTTTGTGGCGACAAGAAAGAGGGAGGGACGTCTATTTCTTTCATGGAACAAAAAAGGGGCATGGGTTATTTCACATGAAGAGAGGTGGGCATTATCACATGGGGCTTTGAGTTGGTTTAGTACTATTCCAAATAGGATTCAAGAATTTTGTTCCAACTCTAACTAACCCTTAGATCCAATCCTAATCAATTTAGAATTAGTTATAACAAACTAACTAATTAGGTCTTAGTCCAATTATAAACTAATTAAGCCTCAATCCAATTGAAAATTAGTTAGATTAAAATCTCATTGATCTAGAGATTGATTCTTGATGGATATCAGGAAAGTTATTTGATAATAGGGCCTGCTGCAATCAAATCTATTATCCAATAGGATTTGATCCAGTCAAAACTTATATAAACTAATTGAATCTCATTCGACTTAGAATTTGATTTACATCCCTGAGATCAATTGAAACAAGCCCTGTTATCCAATAGGGATGCATCCAATCAATCTAAAGTCAATCTAATTGAATCCAATTCAATTAGATCTAATCCAATCTCTATTGCTCAATCAAATCGAGCCAATTAATAATCATGTTGTTAATTAATTATTTCTTTAATTTACCAACTATTAGTAAATAATTTATTACAATCTTTGTATAAGATTAATCATTAATCAAATTAATAATTAAATCTTTCAACGATTCATAATCATCGATCAGTCATTTGATCAGATAGATACTTCTATGTGTGTGACTCCATAGGTTCGAACCTAGGCCGATAGCACAAGAATAATTTTGTACTAATTGATGTTACCATCTAGTAATGATTTTGACGTCCGGATAGACCGAATGTATGCCCAGCAGTACTATAAACCCATGTGGATATAGTTACCATATAATTCATCTCTTTGACACTTGATGCTTAAGGATGACTAAGGGTTAAACTGTCAACCTAGGAAGAGTGGTTCATATTGTGTCTCAATCTCAAAAATTTTGTGACTCCTAACTAGGACTACTTTGGCTAAAATTTGTTAAATTGAAACACAGTAATGCATCATCTCTAATTTTACTTGGAGCAGTCAATCCCATCTTGACTCGCACTCAGACTTCATAAGTACTTGACTGTACTCAGTAATCTTCCATCATCGAATTAAAATTTGGATAGTTCAGCATCAAAGCACAGTGAGTTGCTTGCAAGTCACCGAGGCAGCCTCAGGTCAAAGAGATACTTATTCCATATCCCATCAGAGCAACCCTTGATAGTAGAGTGCTCCGAAAGTGGTCACGCTCAGTGAAATATGCTCCTACATATCACCCGTATGCCATATCCGTGTCACTATATGCCTTGGTTAAAAAGATAACTAACTAATATGGCACACAACGACCTACACTTGATATAATTATCATCTTTGTAATAATTGTATCATTTGGTCGTGAGCAGGATTTAAGAATCACACAATAAATCTTCCTTTATCATTTTGAAAGTAGCTCTAAGAACTTCATTATAACATATGAGTTCTATTTAGGAAGATGTATTCCTTATGATAAATCTGTCAGATAATATTTATCATTTTATAATTTTATACATATATAGAGTACAATCATCTATAATCTAGATGATTAACTTTAGGATATAATTTTCAACAACTCTCATTTGGAATAAAGCCAATCAGATTGGTATCAAATACCCATCTTTCATTTGAGATCATCAAACTCATTAGATTCGATTGCTCTAGTCAATAGATCAGTCAAATTCTCCTTTCAATCGATCTTCCTGAGGTCAACTTTATTTGATCTTATCGAACAAGGTGATTGCAATGCAGAATGTATTTGATCCTCAAATGGAATATCAGTTCTTCAACTTGAGCTATGGCTCTAGTACTGCTGTCAATACAGAAGGATTGGACCATCAACGGAGGGTGCCACTCCAAGCTCGCTGATAAACTTTCATAATCAATAATTTTTTACCTAGCATCAAATA
>KE505139.1:350597-383860 GCA_000441515.1 Elaeis oleifera
AATTCACTGCATACTTGTTAGAAAATTTTGCATGCATGAAACCATGAAACTCTAACAGAAGAATAGCAAAAAATTTAAATTATTTAATTATTAAAATAAATCTAAAATAATAAATGAATTTAGATTAGATCTAAATAGATTATGATTAATTTAATACTATTATAGTAAATATTAGATCTGAAACTTTTCAATTATTACGGCATGCCTGCTGAGTGAACTCAATTTTGATTTGAGTTGACTCAAGACCCTAATGAGTCACCTCAATTTTTAAATGAGCCAACTCGATTATGCAGGCTAAGAAAGTGATTTCTGTTCATCATAGTTGAGTCGACTATGTCTCAAACTTGAGTCGACTCACTGTGATGAGTCAACTTGATCCAGGATGAGTCGACTCAATTTTTTGGATAGAATATTTTACATAAAATTTAATATAAAATTATTTATATTTAAAATTATTTCAATTAATAACCTAAATCGATGTTAATTCTACACTCAATTAAGAATTAAGAGTTGAATCTTTGATCTAGAATTATGAATTAAGATCTAATGATATTGTATAAATAAGAAGTTATGGGTTAGCTTGAATCATGTCCTTTTAACTGGATTATATCTAGGATAGAAATCAAATAGATAATGGACTAAACTGAGTAGTTGATCGAATCTAACCAAAAGTTGATTTAGATTAGGTCAAAATCACTCTAGATCAAACTCAATAGTTGTAGTTAATCAAGTCCATGATTTTGATTTACCAAATGGACCTAATTGTGGCTCAGTGGTCGAGTTCGAGTCATTTGGCTAACCAAATCAAAATTGATGAACTAATTGGTGTCTAAGACAAGTGGTTGAAAGGGATTTTCACTTGAAACTATTCTCTTTTCTGGCCAATTATGTTGGTGACTAAGGAAGAAATGAGGACCCTCCTGTCGATCTCCACTTGGTCAATATGATCAATCTAATTTTGATTAGGTCACTTAGTGATTCGAGTTTACCCATGCCATTAAGGTTAATTAGTATGACTAATTTAGGTAACCTTAAATTAGCTTAGTTTTTAATCCTCTTCAAAGACTTGGTGAAGTCAGTTAGAGGATTGTTGATTGCTGGTTAATCTCTTCTCTTGATTCTAAAATAAATAATTAAATCTTCTAAACTATTAGATCTTTAAAATGATAATGTTAGAGAGATAACAAGTTCATATCCTCTGATTAAGGTGGATGATAATCAGTCTAATAGTCTAGATAAGCATTGGAGGCACCATATGCCTAGTATTTATCTGCCTATCAGAATTATCATTCATAATATGATGTCTCAGTTGTGACTTTTTGATGGATGGTCAGGTTGGTTGAGCCACACTCAGACCTAATCATTCATTAATTTGATGCACTGAATATAGTCATGTTAATGGTTAGACCTATCTATGATTTTCAGTAGAGGTGCCACACGCCTACTAAAGAGAAGCCTGGGGCAAAAATATATTACTAAAAATTATTTAAAGAAATAATTGATTAAGAACCTATCCATTGATGCATATGGATTGATCGAGCCACACTTGGATCCGTATGCAGTCGGTGTAGATTCTAGTACCTGCTTAGGGATAAAGTAATACCTCGAATTGGAGGTAGAGGCTACCAATTCATATAAAATAGTGAAAGAACTTTGAACTAAAGTCCAAGTCTTTAGGATTAAATACTTCATATACTAATAGGTCTTATATTCTCTTTTCAGTAATGGCTAGTACTTTATCACTCCGCTCACTGTTAGACAGTGACAAGATCATGGGATCTAATTTCGATAGCTGGTATAAAAATTGAAGATATTTAAAGTACGAGAGGATCTTGTACGTACTTATGGATCCTATACTTGAGGAGCCTGCTCTGAATACTCGTGGTGCAGTCAGGGACACTTATCAGAAGTGGCACAATGATCAAACCATAGTACATTGCATTATGAGGATGGCTAAGAATGATGAGTTCAGTTGCAAATTTGAGGATGCACAATCAGAGAAAATGCTTCAAGTATTGAATGAGTTTTTGACACTCCTGATAATATTGAGAGGCATAAAAGCTCTTGTGTAGCCTTCAACACTCGGATGTGTGAAGGGGCATCGATCACAGATCATGTATTGTACATGATCAAGCAGATCAAATACCTTAGCAAACTTGGCTTTTCGTTACATGAACAACCTAAGTCTTACCTCCCTTCTTAAGTTATTATAGAATGACTAAGCCTACAGTGAACTACCATGGTTTGTCAGGATTACTGTAGACTTTCGAGAAGGATAACCAACTCTACAAGGAGCTGGTGAATGTGGTAGGTCAGTCCTTTGCTGGGCATCATCTCTTTAAGAAAGGAAGAAGAAGAAGAAGGTGCAACGTGCTGGGGCATCTAAGCCCATTCAGACCAAAAGTTCAAGGCTGACCAAAGTCAAGCAGAGTATTTTATTATAAGAAGCTGGATCACTGGAAGAGGAATTATCCTCAATGTATTGCTTCTCTTGACCCGAACAGACTTGATAAGAGAAAGAAGCAAGCGGTGTGATACTATTATCTGGATATTGGATACTGAAAGTCTAATTAATATTTATAATTCATTATAGGGACTTCAGGTTAGTAGAAAGTTTAAAGACGATGAGAGATTTCTGAATGTTGAAGATGAAATTCATGTTCAGTCCTAGCTTTAGGAATTGTCAAGCTTATTTTCAATTCTAAAATTATCATTTTAAGTGATTATCACTATTATCCATTTTTTTATGAATGTAATTTTTATAGATCTTTTGGCCCAAGATGTTTATGTTTTATCAATAATTTTTTTTTATGATATCATTATGAATGGTGATACAATTATGCATGGGCAATTGAGTAATGGCATTTATATTTTATCACAGTCCGTTAGGATAATGTATACATCAAATAAATGCCCTAGATTAGATAATGTCACTGATGTCTATCTTTGCCATTACAGACTAGGTCATATTAACAAGAATAGGATAAATAGGTTAACAAAAGAGAGAATTTTCAATGTCAATGATTATGAATTATTGTCTATCTATAAATCATTTTCTTAAAAAAATGACTAAATCACCTTTTACTGGAGAAGGTGAACGAACCAGTGAAGTTCCAAGTCTAGTATATAGTGATCTATGTGGACCCATAAATACTAGTACCAGAGGTGGATATAATTACTTCATTATATTTATTGATAATTTATCTAGATATGGATATGTCTATTTTATGAAACATAAGTCTGAATCATTTGAAATATTCAAATGATTTCATAGTGAGGTTGAAAAATAAACTGAAAAGAGTATTAAAACTCTTTGATCAGACCGAGGAGGAAGATACCTCTCTAGTGAGTTTTTGACATATCTAGAAGAGAATGAGATTCTCTCACAATGGACCCCTCTTGGGACACTACAAAATAATAGGGTGTCAGAAAGGAGGAATCAAACACTATTAGACATATTTTGATCCATGATGGGCTTTGCAAGTTTGTTGATCTTATTTTGAGGATATACACTCAAGTTTGCCTATTATATATTAAATAAGATTCCAAACAAGTCTGTCAATAAAACTCCATATGAGATGTGGACGGGACGTAGGCCGGTACTCTCTCACTTGAGGGTTTGGAGATATCCGACTTACGTTAAACGTTTAAAGATAGATAAGCTCGGACCTAGGTCAGATAAATACCTTTTATTAGGTACCCAAAGGAGTTTAAAGGGTATTATTTTTATCTTGCTAGAGAACAAAAGGTGTTCGTCAACAATAGGATAGTCCTTTTAGAAAAAAAGTTTCTTAGAGAAGGAACAAATGCCACTAAAGTTGAACTTGATGAAGTTCGACAAGTAGAAGAACTAACACAGACAAGTAGAAATATAGAATCAGATTTGACTAGATCAAATTTGGAGCCCATTGTAGAGGTCCTTTTAAGGAGATCTAATAGAGTACCACATCAGCCAGATAGATACTATAATTTTTGATCTGAGATAGTGATCCCATTGAACTAGATGAAATAATGAGGATCTGATCACCTATATGGATGCTATGTAGAGATCTGACTCTGATATGTGGCTCGAAGCCATAAAGTCTGAAATGAAATCCATGAAGATCAATAATGTATGGATACTCGTTGATCCATCTGAAGGGATAAAATTTTAGGATGCAAATGGATATTCAAAAGAAAAGGGACGCAGATGAAAAGGTGGAAACCTATAAAGTCCATTTGATTATAAAAGATATCATCAACGTTATGGTATTGACTATGATAAGATATTTTCTCCTGTGGCAATACTCAAATCCATTCGGATTATGCTTGCGATAGCGGCATACCTTGATTACAAAATCTAGCAAATGGATGTTAAGATGGCTTTCCTAAATGGAGAGCTGGATGAAGAAGTATATATGATACAGCCTGAAGAGTTCACATCGACAGATGAGTCAAAGATATGTAAACTTCAGAGATCCATTTATGGATTGAAGTAAGCATCTTGAAGTTAGAATATATGTTTTGATAAAACGATCAGAACATATGGCTTTGTTAAAAATGAAGAATAGCCTTGTATTTACAAATGGGTTAATGGCTTTATAGTCATTTTCTTGTATTGTATGCAGATGACATACTCTTAATAGGAAATGACATCTTTACTTTATAAAATGTAAAGCTATGGCGTCATCACAGTTCTCCATGAAGAATTTGAAAAAAATATCCTGCATTCTAGGGATGAAGATCTATAGAGAGATTTAAAGGCTGCTTGGCTTGTCTCAATCTATGTACATTGATGTCGTGCTGAAACGATTTAGCATGGTGAATTTCAAAAGGGCTATCTACTGATAGGTCAAGAAATTTTTTCTCTAAGAAGGATTGTCCAATAACTTTACAAGAGAGAGAGCATATGAGTAAAATTTCATATGCCTGGATAGTGGAATCTATCATGTACGTCATAATATGTACAAGACTGGATGTCCCCTACTCACTAGGGGTGGCGAGTAGGTACCAATCTGATCTGAATGAGAACCATTAGAAAGTTGTAAAGACAATCCTTAAGTGTTTGAGAAATACTAGGGATCAATGGCTCATTTTATGGAGAATCTGATTTAAAAATTATGAGATATATAAATTTTAATTTTAGTTAGATCATGATGATAGTAAAAGTGTGTCGGAATATATATTTATCTTGAATGGTGGTACGATTTGCTAAAAAAATTTCAAGCAACATACTGTAGCCAATTCTGTTTACGAGGCAGAGTATATTGCAACATCCGATGCTGCAAAAGAAGCTATTTGGTTAAGAAGTTTATCAGCGAGCTTGGAGTGGCACCCTCCATTGATAGTCCAGTTCTATTGTTTTGCGACAGCACTGGAGCCATAGCTCAAGCGAAAGAATCAAAGTCTCATCAAAGAACCAAATACATTCTACGTCGCTATCATCTTATCCATGAGATCGTAGATCGAGGTGAAGATCGATGGAAAGAAAACTTGGCCAACCCATTTACTAAAGCCCTCAAAATTAAGAAGTTCGATTAACACAAATGGAAAATGGGTATTAGATACTGTTCTGATTGACTTTAGCCCAAGTGAGAGTTATTGAAAAATATATCCTAAAATCAATTATCTATTTGTAGACGATTGTGCACGTTGTAATTGTATATGAATTATAAATTAATAAAATTTTTTGGTAGTTCATCATAAATTGTGCATCATTCTTATTTGAACTCTTATGTTATGATGAAGTCCTTACAACTATATATAATCAATAATAGAAGATTTATCGAATAGTTCTTAAACTTATTCGTGATCAAACGATATATTATTACTAGGACGATAATGCTTATTGAGTATAGGTCATTGTATGCCATATGGATTGGTTGTCCTCATAACTAAAAAGTATGAAGATATTTGTATGACATACAAGTGAAATGTAACAGTACATTTCACTAAATGTGATCAAACTATAGAGCGCTCTACTGTTAAAAGCTGCTCGCGAAGGATATGGTTATAAGTATCCCTCCGACTTGAGATCACCATGGTGATTTGTAAGCAACTCACTATGCTTTGGTGTCGGACTATCTGTATTTCTAATACAATAATGAAAGATTTTTATACACAGTCAAGTACTTGTGAAGTTTGTGTGTGAGTCAAGATGAGATTGACCACTCCTGGTTTCAGAAGATGATGCTATACTATATTTTAATTTAGTAAAATCTTGGCCAGGATAATCCTTATGAGGAGTCACAGGATTCATAAGATTGAGACACAATACGAATGTACTGATTAAGAGTTGATAGTTTAATTCTAAAATTATCTTGAGCATTGAGGGTCAAAGAGATGAATTATACGGTAATTATATGTCAAAGATTCTTGAATGTTGCTTTGCATCTATTCGACCTATCTAGATGTCGGGTATCATTACTAAATGATCATTTTGATTAGTATAAAATAAGTTTCTATGCTATCGACTTAGCGTTCGAACCTGTGGAGTCACATACAAAGAGCTTACTGTTTGATTAGATGGCTAATCAATGATTATAAATCGTTCAAGGATATAATCGTCAATATGATTGATGATTAAACTTATATAAAATTATCATAAATAATTATTAAATTATAGAATGATTAATTAGTAATTAGATTGCTGATTAGCTTAATTTGATGGAGTAATGAGATTCGGATCAAGTTTAATTGAATTAGATTTGATTAGGTTTGATCCGATTAGATTATAAGATGACTTAATCATTAAGAGAGTTCGATTCCTGATTTAATCAAGACTTGAGCTCGATTAATTTTGATTAGATTAATATTTAATCGAGTTGATTTGATACCTAATTAGATTAAGTTCAATTATCTAATTGGGTTTAACTAAATCTGATTTGGATAAGGACCAAATTGGATTGAATTAAAATTCAAACAGGTTTGAATTTTAAAACCCCTTGCACCACCTCTTCCCATGCCCTTCTCCTCTCCATGCAAATTCAGAATTTGCTTGAGTAATTCTCATGCTGAAACCTTTCTTAACAACCCCCCCCTCCTTGATCGGATTAGGTTTGTTTGATTTTAAGTTTGAATTCAACTTGAATTTTGAATTCAAGTTTTAAGTTTGTTTTGATGTTGAATTCAATTTTAAACTCTAACAAATCCCTATCCTTATCCCTCCCTTGGATGCCTAAATTAAATGGGGCTTTCTTTGGGCATGCATCAAATAGAGTGAAAGAGTTTTCGTCGAAGAAAAAGGATGCGTGAGACCTTTTGTGTGTGGGGCTTTGTCCTGGGTGTGAAGTTTTTCGGGGTGGTTTTATCCTTAGTGTAGGGATTTTGGGCGAGAGAAAGTAAGATAGAAATAGTAGTTTTCTTTCTTCATTTTCTTTCTCCATTCTTATCCTCCAAGCATCCTTCTTCACCTCTTGAAAGAGTCTGAGACATCGACGAAAGAGCGTAATCAGCCATTAGGATGGTCTCTGCAAGGAGCTAGCACTTAGGGAAGATCAATCATCGAACCTCTGATTAGAAAAGGGACTTCATGTGGATACCTATGGAGGCCAGACATCTATGTGGCTACTGTGCGACAGGAAGAACCTCAAATCCACAGAATTCAATTGCGGTGAAGAACGACCCATGCTCAAGTATTGAGTTTCAAACTTAATTACTTAGTAGATATGATCTACTGTGTATTGATATGATCTACTATTTTTAGATTTCATATTTTGCATGCATGTATGTTTATGTCATCGATCCTGCCTAGATAGTTTATAGATTAGACTAATGCATGATAGATTAAAAGTTTAATATAACTTCTTTCCGCTGCAATTTTAAAATCATGCATGAAATTATCTACTATTTCCTTCATATTGATGGCACATCTTTAGGTTTTTGACATTTCAAGTTTGGAGAATGGTCTTGCTGTCATGACCCGAATCTAGTATCATTTGGTCTAATCCATGTATTTGATTATGTCTCTTTTATTTCTTATTTTTTCTACTGTAACAAGTGGTACCAGATCTTCAACAATTGGTATCAGAATTAGGTGGTGCCAGGGTGGTGTTGAACAATAATTGGTATCAGAGTCAGGTGGTACCAGAGTGATAGGTTGCAGCGGTATTGATCAAGATTCAAGCAGATGGAGAAATCAAGCTTAATCAAGGTGGAGATCAATCGGTATGATGGAAAGAATAATTTTCCTTATGGCAAGCAAGGGTGAAAGATATGCTCATCCAATAAGGATTGATCGATACTCTCTTGTGCGAAGAGAAGTCGATTATCATGAAGGTGAAGGATTGGAGATGGCTCTAGATGCGGACAGTGAGTATGATCCATTTGTACTTGATAGATGATGTGGTGATCCATGCACTTAGCAAGACTTTTCTGATGGTGATGGAGATGAAGCTTGAGGAGATGTACATGATAAAGTCACTCACCAACATGCTCTTCCTCTTAAAATAGTCCTACCAGCTATGGATAAGTGAAGACAGAGTATGCAGGAGCATCTCAACAATTTTTAAAAGATCTTCACCAATCTTCTCAGTATTGGTGAGAAGGTTGAAGAGAAGACTAGGGCATTGATCTTGCTTTCATCGCTTTCTCTTTTTTTTGAGTCCTTGATGACTACTCTTCTAATGGAAAAATACCATCAAGATGGAGGAGATTACTTCTACACTCTCTAGATCAAGGTTCTTAGGTGAGAGAATCAAACTTCGAGTTCAGGTCGTGTCTTAGCTTTGGTGATGACTGAAGGTGGTGGTGGCAGAAGATGAAGTGGTGGAGGATCACAACATGGACGGTCCAAGTCTAGGCCAAGGGACTCGAGCAAGATCAGATGCTACCGGTATGATGAGTTGGGGCATCTAATTAGAGATTACTCATAACTTAAAGATCGGATGAAAGCTACTATGGTGATGGCGAGTAGCGATATAGAAGATAGTGACTGACGTTCTTCTGGTGACTGACGAGGTATCTACTTCTTTCTCCCATTAGATTTTAGATTTTGCATGTTTGCATCATGTTTATTGTAGAGAGGAGCTGTTTGACTCCATAGTGAGCAGTGAGGGCACTGTTCATCTATCAGATGGATCGAGCTGTGAGATCAAGGGTAGCAGAATCGTAAGCTTGCAGAGTCATGATGGAATAGTGAAGAATTTGGATAAGGTCCAATACATATCCAGCTTCAAGAATAATCTAATTTCATTGAGCAGACTAGATTCAAGCGACTACCGACGGAGTGCTAATGATAGAATCCTGAAGGTCATGTGGGATAGTAGGGTTATGATGAAGGAAAAATTATGGAGAATACTACTTCTTGGTAGGAAGCTCAATGGAAGGTGGAGCTTCAGGAGCCAGTAGGATCCCAGTGTGAGGTGGAGCTTCAGAAGTAGGTGGATCGAGCATAAGAAGGAAGACTCGGAAGGATGACAGGTGATATCGTATAGTGAAGTTTTTATTACCGTAGAAGGCTACCCTGAGTAGGTCTCAGATCAGGCGAATCACAGCACACGATAAAGATGGGATTGAGTAGCTTGGCTCGACTTTCATGTTTGTCCATCCATGAGTAGCAGGTATTTATCCCAAGGCATAAGGATGTGATCATCCAAAGCTCTCAAAGTTAAGTGGAAGCTGAATGTCGAGTCGAGATGGAGATTATTGAGATTTTAGAGCCTCGAGTTCGACCAATCAGAGAAATATCCAAAATGGAGAAGCCTGCAGGAGAAACCATGATACGGTAGAGGCCCAGAGATGTAGCATGCGAGGCCCACAGGATGGTGTTGCTCGCAAGCGAACATAGGCCCACAGGACATGCAGCCCAGGCCTGTAGCGCACGGCCCAGGCGCCGGCCCAGCACGGGTGCGTAGGTGGGTGCAGCTTAGCGTGGGTGCATGCTCGGTTTGAAATATGGCATGGTCCACGATGGACCGCATGGGATTTCATGATCCATGTGGCTGTCGTGGACTGACCCGATCCATGAAGTAAAAATCATGGCTCACAACACGATCCAATGACTGAGACACGATTTGAAAAGATTTTTGCACGATCTAAGGGACAGGGAGCATTGCAGTGAAGATCCAACGGCTAGAAAGGGTGGTTGACTCCTTTGAAACTCTGTTTCGATCCAAGTTGGTTTTGCCCTAAAAAGGACCCTGATGACCTGTGAAGAGAGCAGAACATCCTGAGTCTGCAGTGAGTGTTTGAGGTGGTGGCTAAGAGCAATAGGAAGCATCCAAGGACATCAAAAGACCCTGGATGGGTAGGCCTGAGTCTCTTTGGAATTTTTGTGAGAGCTTTTGTAAGGGGTAAGAGGTGAGAGCTTCTTGTTGAAAGAGAGAGGTTTATGAGAATTGAGAGTGTGTGATCTCTTTTTGTAATTATTTTCTTTCATAGTGAAGCTTTGCATACTCTATGGAGGTAGACCTTAGTCTAATTCACGTATTTAATTATATCTTTTTTATTTCTTCTTTCTTTTTGCTACAACAAGTGGTACCAAATCTCAACAGTATCCAGATTGGGCACGTGATGCCGCATACTCCTTAAGACAAAATCCTAAAGAACATGCAAGGCCTGCATTCACATTCAAAAATATCACATCAAACTATACTAGATAGTGGTAATAAAAGTAAATCTCTAATTTTATTGATTCAAATAAATATATGTCATCAATGTCTCATCATAATCAAGATCAATATTTATTTAAACTAAGCATATATGCTCTAGGATCCTATTCTCCTCACTGCATGATCCCAAGCCTCATAGAATCTTCTGGATCTAAAAAAAAATAGAAAAGAGGAGGTGAGCTTTATGGATCAGTAAGTTATCAACATCTCTGAGGGATTGAGTATAATTAATTATTAGAAAGATAACCATATAACAATAATATGTAATAAGATAATTTTTTTTAAACATACCATGCAATTTAATAAATATCCAAAAATTCTTGCTCGGTCTTTGGTGACTATGGCCACGATCAGCCCCATGACAAGGCCCAAGAGAGACTAGCTTCTAAATAATAAATATGTGACACATCACCATGTGCCAGTGATCTATCCTGATTGGTTAGGTCTGAAAGAACTAGTTCTGATACACGTGACCATGATTACCCCATGATAAGATAAAGAGATCAGTTCAAAAATATACACGTGATGCATCAGCGTGTGTCAGTGATCAGCTCTAACTGGCAAGATCTAAAAGAATTAGCTCTACCATCAATCAGTCTCGACTGGCTAGGTCCGAAAGAAATATGTTTCTGAGTGTGGCCAATGATCAGTTCCATTAGGTAGATCCGAATCATAGTCAAACTAAAATTTTTTTTATAATTTTATCATAACCAATTTCTCATAAATAATTATACTTAATTTCATAATAGTACCAACTCAAATTTTCACATCCTCCAAAATAGCAACAAAATAATTTTTATTCAAAATTCATGCTACGATGAACATATAATAATTTTCTTTTCAAAATCATGCAATATTAAATAAAAAATTATTTTCTTTCAAATTTTATAATCATGAAGGTGACACTATACTTGATCTAATATTTTAAATTATTTTTATGCATAAATCATATTTTTTGACTTTAATAATTTTAAATAATTTATGTACAAAATTTATTTTTTAAATACATGAATATATATAAAATAAATCCAGAGATAAGAGAAAACTTACAATCAATCAAATCCAAAAATTATAATTTTCGACATACGGCCTAATCTTCATATTTGTGCTTCTCTTGATCTAGATTAAAATCCTGGATCAAATCTATATCATTAATCAAAGGTAAAATAGACTAACAGGTTTGGTTTGATTGATCAGAAGAGGTATAAATAAAAGAGTAGTTAAGATCTATTTAATCTGATTCAACCAATCTGGAAAGGAGAGAGATGCCAAGTCTAGATTGTGATTTGGGTCGAATCACAAGATAAATCTATCCATCTTGGATTGATCTAGATCCAATCAAATTATAGTCCGATCAACGAAGCAATTTCAAAAAGATAAGATTTTCCTTTGATTTTTTTTCTTCTTTCTTCTCTCTCTCATTCTCTTTCTTCTTTCTTTCTTCCCTTGCCGAACCTTACATGGAAGAAATAGAGTGAATGAGGGGAGGGACCGATGGTGGCTGGTGGTGGTGGAGTGGTCGAAGTGGTCGGGCCATGGAGGCATGGTCGGGGTGACTGATGGTGGTGGTAGTCAACCAAAAATAGGGGAGAGAAGAGTGAAAGGGGCATCACCCCCTAGCTACCCTTATGGTAGCTTCTCCAGCTAGGAAAGAGGCAAGGGAAGAGAGCGGACTCATTGGAGATGAAGAAAGAAGTAGCGCTTGGCCAAATTCCAATAGCCACAGCGAGTCCAATCATCAAAAAAAGGAGAAAAAGAATAAGAAAAAAAGGAGGTGGTTGCGGTGAGAACTTGGTGAGGAAGAATAGGGCGTTGGGGCCTTTAAGGAGCAACAGAGACTAGGGTTTTCTAGCCTCCTACGAAGAAGAGTTGGAGGACTCTTCCTCCTCCAACACACAAAAATAGGAGAATCCTCTATTTCGGGATGGCCATTAGTTATCACATTCTTCCCCCTTAAAAAAATTCATCCTCGAAATTTAAGAAATTTAGATCTTTTGAAGTGGAAGGTGCTTAACCCAAAAGTATACATATACTAATTTGTCTGACTTTGATATTTCTGTCAAACCAAATGTATGATCATATTACTAAAATATTTGCAAGCAATCTGACCCCTCATGCCAATCACAATGCTCATTGTATAGTTCTATACCAAAGCACAAACTCTTCTAAAATACTTCACAATTCAACACCTCTATATCAATTCTAGAATTTTTGCCTATTTGATATATAATCAAATATCTCTTTTCTCCTTGATCAAAATTAATGCAATCAAAAGTTTTCTATTGCATTTAAGACTAAGATATAAACTAATAAGATCAGTACTAATTAAGTGCCCAAGACTCTGTAGGTTTATTTAAGATTGAGTTGGGATCAATTGGATATAAAAATCTCACTGCAAAATCAATTTTTAAAAATCAATTATATTGCAATAGAGCTTGAAATGAACTTGGTACAAGTACTATGATGAAGTTTTGATTCCATAAAAGATAGTAGCCTATCTTGATTAAAATCAAATCATTAGATGATGGTAAAAGTGATTATGATTATGTAGTAATGGTTTTAAACAATAATGGTCCATGATGAATATGGAAATGATCTCAAAATTGAATCACAAAATTAAATCTATAGTACAACCAATCTACATTACTCAATATATATTGCCTTCTATATTAATTACTTAATCTTGATGACTTCCTTAAAATTTAATCTGTGTCAATCTTCTGTGCTTCAATCTGAAAGATCATAATTTATATCCACAAGGGAACTTAGATATTATGTAATAATTTAATCGATTTTAAACATCTATAATCAATCAAGATTCTAAGTTTACCCCACTCTCACTAATCTAAGTTCTTATAATCTTTAACCTAAACTCTGATACCGCTCTATCACATCCTTTATGATCATAACCTTATGCTCAATTACCCTTAACTCACAATCGCTAGAGATCATGCTCTAATATCATTTTCTCACTCTCTATCAATCATATCTAAAGTTTTAATATCACTTATGTCACAATCTCTAATGACCTTAGATCTAAGTTCTGATACCACTATCATGATCCGAATCCAGTATATAGATCGGGTACATGATACTGCACACTCTTTAGGGAAAATCCTAAAGAACATGTAAGGCCTGCCTTCACATTCAAAAATATCATATCAAATCATACTAGATAATGCTAATAAAATTAAACCTCTAATTTTATTGATTTAATAAAATATATATCACTAATGTCTCATCATAATCAAGATCAATATTTATTTAAACTAAGCATATATGCTCTAGGATACTATTCTCCTCAATGCTCAATCCCAAGCCTCACAGAATCTTCTGGATCTGAAAAAAATATAAAAAAAGAGAAGGTGATCTTTATGGCTCAGTAAGTTATTAATATCTCTGAGGGATCAAGCATAACTAATTTTCAGAAAGATAACCATATAACAATAATATGTAATAAGATAATTTTCTTTAAAATATATCATATAATTTAATAAATATCTAAAAATTTTCTCTCAATCTGTAGTGACTATGGCCATGATCAACCCCATGACAAGATCTGAGAGAGACTAGTCCCTACATAATAAATATGTGATACACATCATGTGCCAGCGAGCATTCTGACTGGTTGGTCCGAAAGAAATTAGCTCTGATTCACATAGCCACGATTAACCCATGATAAGGCAAAAAGACTAATTCTGAGATATACATGCGATGCATCATGTGTGCTAGTGATCAGTCCCAACTGGCTAGGTCCAAAAGAACTAGCTCTACTAGTAATCAGTTCTGACTGACTAAGTTCAAAAGAAATATATTTCTGATATGTGATCAATGATTAGTCCTGTTGGTTAGATCCTAATCATAGTCAAACTAGAGAATTTTTTTTTATAATTTTACCATAATCAATTTCTCATAAACAATCAAACTTAATTTATAATAGTATCAACTCAAATTTTTACATCCTCCAAATAGTAAGAAATAATTTTTATTCAAAATTAATGTGAAGATGAATATATAATAATTTTTTTTCAAAAATCATGCAGTATTAAATAAGAAAACCATCTTCTTTCAAATTTTATAATCATGCAAGGTGATACTATGCTTGATCTAATATTTTAAATTATTTTTTATACATAAATCATATTTTCCAACTTTAATAATTTTAAATAATTAATGTATAAAATTTAATTTTTTTAAACACATGAATATATATAAAAATAAATTAAAAAATAAGAAAAAACTTACAGTCAATCGAATTTAAAATTATGATTTTCGGCATGCGGCCTGATCCTTAGATTTGTGCTTCTCTTGATCTAGATTAAAATCCTAAATCAAATCTGTATCATTAATAAAAGGTAAATTAAATAGACTAATAGGTTTAGTTTGATTGATTAGAAGAGGTATAAACAAAGAATAGTTAAGAACTATTTAATCTGATTCAACCAATCTAAAAAGGAGAGAGATGCCAAGTCTAGATAGCGATTTGGGTTGGATCATGAGATAAATCTATCCATCTTGGATTGATCTAAATCCAATTAAATTGTAGTCCAATCAACAGAGCAATTTCAAAAAGATAGGATTTCTCTTTGATTCTTTTTTCTCTTTTTCTTCTCTCTCTCTCATTCTCTTTCTTTATTTCTTCCTTAGCTGAACCTTACATGGAAGAAATAGAGCGGATGAGGGGGGACCGGTGGTGGCTAGCGGTGGAGGAGTGGTCGAAGTGGTTGGGCCATGGAGGCGTGGTCGAGACAACAAACAGTGCTAGTAGTGGGCCGAAAATAGGGGAGAGAATAGGAGAAGGGGCATCGCCCCCTAGCTACCCTTATGGTAGCTTCTTCGACTAGGAAAGAGGCAAGGGAAGGGAGCGAACTCATTGGAGATGAAGAAAAAAGTGGTGCTTGGCTGGATTCCGATAGCCACAGCGAGTCCAAACATCAAAAAATAGGAGAAAAAGAATAAGGAAAAGAGAAGGTGGCTACGGTGAGAACTTGGTGAGGAAGAATTGGGGGGTTGGGCCTTTAAGGAGCAACGAAAGCTAGGGTTCCTAACCTCTGATGAAGAAGAGTTAGAGGAGGACTCTTCCTCCTCCAATGCACAAAAATAGAGGAATCCCCTATTTCGGGATGGCCATCAATTTTTTTAAGAAAAAATGGTTCTCACACTTGCTATTGAGCTCTTCAAGCCTGTAGGCTCCTAGTCAAATGACCTCTAAGATCTGATATGGACTTTTCCAATTTGGAGGTAGTTTGCCCTATTCAGTAGGTCTAGATGCTTCAGCTCCTTGGAGCATGAGGTCCTCAGGTAGGAAGACTTTCAATTTGACTGTGACATTATGGTACCGAGCTACTTCTTATTGGTATGAAGCCATTCTGATTCGAGCTCACTATCTTATTTTGTCTATCATAACAAGATTCGTTCGTAGTTGACTAGAGTTGGCTTGCTCATGGTAGTTCTCTACTCAGATCAATGGAAGGCCAATCTTGACCGAAATGATCGCTTCAATTCCAAAGGCAAGACTCAATGGCATTTCTCTAATCAAAATATAAGTAGTTTGATAGGCCTAGAGGATGCTATAGAGTTTCTCCGCCTAGAGCCCTCTGGCTTGGCTTAGCTTTGTCTTTAAACCCTATAATATAGTTCAGTTAGTTACTTCGACTTCTCCATTAGATTGTGGGTGTTCGACTAAGGTGAGTCTATGGTTGACGTGGAGCGCCAAATAGAAAGCCTTAAATTTGGGACATCGAATTGTCACCCATTGTCAGTGATGATGGCTTGGGAAAGTTCGAATTGATAAATGATTGACTTCTAGATGATGTCCTAGACCTTCTTCTTGGTGATTGATTCTAGAAGCTTGGCTTTGACCCACTTTGTGAAGTAGTCAATGATGATGATAAGAAATTTTCTCTACCCGATCGCTTATAAGAAAGGATCGAGAATGTTAATTCTTCGACAAATGGCCAAGGTGTGGAGATTGATGTGAGCTCAGCTGAGGGTCAGCACTAGATGTTGGCATATCTCTAGTATTGATCACATTTTTGGATGAGCTCTGCGACATCCTGCTGTAGAGTTGGCTAATAGTATCCTCATCAGAGTATTTTATAGGCCGATGACCTACCTCTCAAGTGATTACCATAGATCATTTTGCATACCTCCCGAAGATCGTAATCAGCTCCAGACGGTCGAAGGCATTTGAGTAGAGGCAGTGAGTATGATCTTCTATATAGCTTCTGTTCAAGGAGAATATACCAGGGGGCTTATCATTTGATCCTCTAGGCTTTGATAGGGTTTGTAGGAAGGACACCACCAACAAGGTAACTTACAAGCGAGTCCATCCAACTCATCTCATGGTCGGCTTGTAAGACCACGGGCAACTTCTTGATGCTAGATTTTTTTGGATGCTCAAGAAGAACTCTTCAATTGAGCTTTGTATGTCCCAAAGTGGCTAATCAGGATGGCATATCTGTCTAGGTGTTTTGGCCCTTGATAGTTGCTGAATTTTAAATTTTTGAAAGTTGAGGATAGCTCCTTGAGCCTTTGGGTGTATTTGATCATTGTTGATTTTTGGGCTTCTTATTCTTCTTGTACATAGCCGATGACTAATCGGGTGTCAGTGAAGGCCCTAAGTTATTCCACTTTGAGCTCCTTAACAATGCTAAGGTTGGCGATTAGTGCCTCATATTCAGATATATTATTAGAAGCATTGAAATCGAATCGAAGTAAGTATTCGGCCACATCTCCATCCAAATTGATGAGAATGAGTCCGGCTCTCCTACCTTGAGAGTTGGAGGCTCCGTTGATGTGTAAGATCCACTAGGGTCCATCTCCCGTTCCTTGAATATTTTTGAGGTTGATTCCTCCTCGAGGATAGTATTTTCAGTAATGAAGTTTACTAGGATGTGGGCTTTCATAGCAGGTCAGGGTTGATAATCAATATTGAACTCATTGAGCTCGATTGCCTATTTGTCATTCACCTCGAAGTGTCAGACCTCTGCAAGATGGCTTTCAGTGGTTGGTCAGTCAAGACAACCACTGAATGAGCCTGTAAGTTGGGTCGGAGTCATCGAATCGAGGTGACAAGGGTGAGGATGGTTTTCTTTGATCTAGAGTATCGGGTCTCTATGTCTCATAGCACCTTGCTGATATAGTAGATTGACTTTTAGATCTTTTTTTATTCTTAGATTAGCACTGAACTCACTGCAAAGGGTGACATAGCTAAATATAGGAATAGAACTTTCTGAATGTGGTTCGACATCCTCTGTCCAATTGAAATTCTTTACTTGGTGTAGGACTTTGAAGAAAGGAGTCATCTTTCAGCCAATCTTGAGATGAACCGACTACCAGTGGCTACCCTTTCCACGAGGTGCTGTACATCCTTCTTTAAGATTGGGAACTTCATTTCTAGGATGGCTCAGATCTTTTCTAGATTTACTTTGATCCTGCACTATGCCATCATAAACCTCATAAATTTTTTTGATGTGACTCCAAAGGCACACTTCATTAGGTGAGCTTCATCTGGTGTCGTCTCAACTCTTCGAAGGCTTTTTCAAGATTGATTATGTGTCGATCTGCTTTGGTGCTCTTTACCAGCATGTCATCGACATACACTTCCATGTTACGACATTATATTGTACCTATACAAACTTTTATAGATGATGAATGTCGTCTTTTTCTCATCCTCAAATACTATCTGAATCTAGTTATATCCGAAAAAGGTGTCCATGAAGATCTGGAGTTTATATGCCGAAGTAGCATCTTCGAGTTGGTTAGTGCATGGTAGCATAAACTGTCCTTTAGACAAGTTTATTGAGGTTGGTATAGTCGATGCATATCCTCCACTTACCATTGACTTTTTTCACCATCATCACATTCGCCAGCCAGTCAAGGTAGTGGGCTTCTGGGATGAAGTTGCCGCCCTTCCTCATCTATTGCTCATTATCGATCCAGCATGAAGCTTCTTTCTTTTGTTGGACTAGACGATGCTCAGGATCGACATTCAATCTATGAACAATAATGTTAGGAGAGATACCTGGCATGTCGAAAACCAACCAAAGGAAGATGTCTGTATTGGCTTGTAGAAACTATAGTAGACAAGCTCGCAATTTGGTTAGCAGCATCATCTCAATCTGGATCGTCCTACTTGGATCCTCTTCTCTGAGTGGTATGGACCCCAATTGTTCTGCTGGTTTATATCGGGCCTCCTTGAGTTCCTCTTGATGGTCAAGGCTCTCGATCGGCAGAGACTCCATGGGCTTTTTCCTTTACCAAGGCCATGAAGCATTGATGGGCCATCATTTGATCTCCCTAGATTTTGCCGATCCCATTCTTCATTGGGAATCTCATCAAGAGATGATAAGTAGACACTATCATCTAAAATGCATTAAGCCTTGGTCGGCCAATAATGGCATTGTAGGTAGATGAGATTCGGACCACCAAGAAGGTCAATTGCATGGTTGCTTGCTGAGGTTTTTGTCCCACTATAACAAGTTAATTCTCCTTCAACCAAGACAGAGTCTTCGAATAGCCCGACAAGAGGCATATTGACCTTTCTCAGCTAATCAATTGACAATTTTATTCTCTAAAAAATATCATAAAATAAATATCGATTGAGCTTTCATTATCAATAAAGATTCTTTTACATCGTAGTTTGCTATCATCATAAAATTGACGATAGCATCATTATGAGAAGTTTGAACTCCTCGAATGTCCTTATCAAAAAAATAATTATATTGCTTGCCATTGCTTTTTTGGCAACAGGCTCTTAGCTCGGCACTTTGCCCCTGCCCCAGGCGAATCTTGAATCATGTTGATGATGCTAGCTATTGATTAGTTGATGTTATTCTCCTCCTTGGGCTAGCGCTAATGTGGCTGCTTGATCGTCTGATTTTCCCAATCTCAACGTACTTCTCAAGGTATCCTCTCTGGATGAGAGCCTCAATCTCGTCCTTCAACTAATGGCAGTCCTTTGGTGTTATGACCGACGCCATAATGGAATCGACAATACTTTCTCTAGTTTCATCTTGTCATCGGGACTTTCATTGGCTCTAGACGATGAAGATATCTTTCTTCCTCAATCTCCATGAGGATTTGGGACTGAGGTACAGTTAAGGGAGTATAAGTGTTGAACTGATGAGGTGGGCTCCTCGGCCTTGGGTTCTTCTATTGGCGGGAGGCCCGACGTCACCATGAGATTTTTGGGACTCCTTCGGGTGGTTCTTTTATTCCATCCTTTACCTCCCTTGGATTGCCAGCATATAATTGTCGCTTCCTCGGCCTGTGCATACTTTCGAGCACGGACGAGGAGCTCGGTATAGTCCTTCAAGAAGTTCTTATCAAGGGAGAAGAGGAAGTGGTTATTTCATAGCACCTTATTGAGACCCGACATCACAACTGCTTCATTGAGGTGCAAACTTCCAGCATTGTTAGGTTGAAGTGCACCACATAATCGCACAATGACTCCCCCTCTTTCTATTGGATTGAAAAGAGATCGGGAGTTCATAAGCCGAGGCCAATTGTTATCAAAGTGTGCAACAAATTGCCTCACAAAGTGCTCAAAAGAATGAATTGTCCCCGATTGGAGGCCGGAGTATCATGCTTGCACCAACTTCCTGAGCAACGCTGGAAAGGCAAGACAAAGGGCATCTAAAGCCCCCTGGAGTATCATAAGGGCCTTGTAGCCTTTGAGATGGTCCAGTGGATCTAAAAAGTCATCGTACGGTTCCACCTATGGCATTTTAAACTGAGGTGGATTAGTTCCTCTAGTATCCTTCGAGAGAAAGGTGGGTGCAAATTGAAGCTATCATCATGCCTCCGATATCCCTCCTGAAATGTCTCCAGCTTCTGCTCGATCTCCTGAATCTTCCACTAGAGATCATCCTCGCACTAAGATTCACCAAGGCATGGGGTGTACCCCAGAGTCGAGTGTCCTCCTAAAGACTTCGAGGTTTGCCATCACCTATCCATTCTTCTGGGTCTTCATCAAGGTGACAAGGATCGATAAGTAGCCAGTTTGGAGTGACGAGAATGCTGCAAGATCGTCTCCAAGCTTCCAGGGCAGAATCGATGGCTATACTATGACAGGCAGCTTGGTGAGTCGGCTCCCACCGATTTTGCTTCTCCGAGACTTATTGGAGTTGCTGTATAGTGATGGTTAGTGCCTGAACCTACTGGACCAAGATGCCAAACTGCCGCATGTCTACTACCATGGCGGGCTAGATCGAACGTGCCATCGGAGGCTTTGCATTTCATTCGCCCCATCATGACAATTGGCAGCAGGAAGTGGTAGAGGTGTTCTGCATCTATGTTCTCACCATTTTTTCCTCCTTTTCTAACAGAAATAGGTGACTGGCTTTTCTCTAGTGCCAATCTATTGCTACAAGTCTCTAGACTAATATCGATCACTTGTTGATGTGGAGCTCAGATTCGATCTGAGGGTACTTCCTCCTCTAATAACCTGCAATGTAAGTACACACTCACTGGAGATGCTCTGGTAGGAGACTATCCGATGCTTAAGCTAGTCGAAGCTTGAGAATATGAGAAGCAAAAGAAGAAATGAGCGAGAGAAAGAGTGCAAGCACTGTTCTCCTTTTGCTTGCTTATCTCAAGGTCCCTCTTTATCTTTAAAATAGAGGTGGAGTCGTAGGCAGTTATGCTTAATTTCAGTTGACCGTTATATCCTAATCTGATAGCCTATTAGGCCCTAAACTTGTAGGCTATTAAACATTAAGCTGGTAGGACATTAGGATGGAGAATCTGCCCAGTAACCCGTGAATCATAGTTGTTAGTCATTGGCATTAGCTATAAACATTATTCATGGATTCTGTCCATATTTTAGAAGTCATAGAAAATCGTACGATATTGTGGGAGATTTTATTGGGTCGACCTTATCGTTGGGTGGACTATTAGCTTGAGATTGGCAGAATACCGAGATGCTAATTTGATGTGAATCTGAGATCGATTGAGTAAGTGTAAGGTCATAAGGCTCCAGATAGTGTTTATCCGACATCTAGATCAATTTGTGCTGAGCTAGGATCGGCATTCATCAAATCGACTTCCATTCGGTGAGAAGATCGATTGTTGTCCAGGATCGTAGACTTGTTGTTTCTCCTATTGTGGTTCAAATCATCTTGTCTCAGACCAAAGTGCTCCAATTGGTAAAAAAATGACTCATATCCCAACGCTCTTAATAAAAATTAACATAATTCCTAGAAGTGACTTCTCAAAAAAAAAAAATCCTAGAAGTGAATTTTACACAAAAATCCCCTCAATTATTGATTTTACATAAAAAAAAAATTTTGCAACAAATATATTTTTAGAAGCTTCTAAACAATTTTTTTCTTAATCTAAGTACCACATTGGCAATGCGCATCAAGCTCATCTCATACTTACGGGTGCAAATGGATCGGGTCGGACGGGGTCATGAATGACCTCTATCTAATGATCCAATCTGATTTCTTGATCGGGTCTAAATATTGGACCCAAACCCAGTCCAATAGAAAATCTGATCGGGTCAGATCAGATCCACGATCAAATTTTTTGATCTAATGGATCATTCGGATCGGATCGGGTTTATGTATAACCCAACCTCGATCCATGAAATACGGATCTGATTCGGATGCAAATCTAGATCGATTCGGATCTGAATTATAAATAACAAGATCAATAAATAGAAGATCTATAAACAAACTTTATTTGCACTACAAATTTTGATCTTCGTATATGAGATTATTAGAACCCCCATGTCCCACACTCTTCACCCAAGAACCCAAAAAGTCTAATCATATTTTTCTCACTAATATCCCTGACTTGGTTAATCCAAATTCAAAATATTTTAATAAATTTTAAAAATAATGATCTAAAAATCAATAGAATATTTTTTCAAGAACAACAGATATTAAACAAACTTGATCAAAATTAACATTCATATAATATAGAACAAAGAGAGATAAGAGATAGATTCGGACCAGATCAGATCATTTATCTTAAGATCCAAATCAATTCAAAAATCTCCACGAATCAAATTGGATCAAAATTCAGTAAATCCAAATCCGATCCAAAAATAAACAGATCCAATTTTAAAATCCAATCCAAATCTATGAATCCTTTAAAATAGCTCGGATCTACACAAATCAGATCGAATCAGATTACATATCAATTCGACTCATTTGCAACCTTACTCATACTAACAAGACAATTGTCCAGAGACCTTATATGTGTATATATAGCCAACAAAAAAAAAAAAAAAGAAGAGAGAGAGAGAGATCGATCCAAACATTTCTTATTAAATTAATAAATAAGTAGATTTTTTATGCAAAATCCACCTCAGGTAAGACAAAAATACCGAAAATTTGAATTATTGGGGATTTGCTACTTGGAGCACCGGTTGGCAAGATACTAGCCGCCTGCGTAGCAACAACTTAGACTTACCGAGCAATCACTCTTTTATTTTATTCGACTTGAAACAGGTGACTTGCAATGATGTCACAACTTAAAAGAGATCAGGATACTCAACAAAATGAAACCCAGACAAAACAATACAAGTTTTTTTGCCTCGAATCACCACTCCAGTAGTATGTATATATGTACAATCACATCCCACCCAACCATATAAGAGTCCAGTCCTGAAAACCGATGCCTTGACAAATCAAAACCGTTACACAAGCTGCAAGAAGAAGCAAGAAAGGAAAAGGAACAAAGAACATGAAAGGATCATATCGACACACGATATCCATGCAGAATACAATGTCTGATCCTTCCCAACTGCACACGAGTACCACAAAGACTAACATGTGAAGCATCAGGCCTGCCCTCTCAACTGCACATCCATTTGCATTAGATTGCCGCCTTCCAATTCATGTCTCCGCACAGAACCTCATCGATTTCCTGCACACTCATACTGCCTCTACTTGCCCCATTCGATTCCCCATCTCCAGCTGCCGGAGCCAATACTTCCGGCGACATCTCCCAGCTTCCACTTGTACGTCCCCAACTAGACCGCCTTGGGTGAAATGCTGCACGCCCTTCGAACCTCTCAGTTGGGAGGACCTCCCTGCTTAAATCAGGGGAAATATCACCAAGTGCACCATTCTTGTCATCCAAAATGTTGGTCTCACTCAGACCTGCTTGCAAATCATTAACATCTGTACCAGTCCTTGCTTCATCCCATGTCACAGGCTTCCTGCCCATCTCAAGATCACCCACCAATTTCCCCATGTTTGGACTAATAAAACCTCCACTCAGTGATCTTGCCTGTAATCCCTGTTCGTATGGCACTCTTGCCCGGAATTTGTTCTTTGAAGGAGGAATGCTTGTGAAGAAAATTTCTTTGAAATTCGCAACTACTCCTTTGTTGTATGGGTTATCTCGTTGATCATAACGATATCTGAAGTTCTCATATGTAGTCTACAAAGAAAGAGAATGAATTATCAAAAAGTTATGAAAAAGATGTTCCTGACAAATAACATGTCTTTGCAAGAGAATTCTTGGAAGACAAATCAATACCTGGTTTGTACTAATGAGATATAGATGGAAGACAGACAGACCGCCAACAACCACACACACACAAAAGTGTAGATTGTCAAAACAATGGAAGCTGGAGTTTTGATCATTGCCCTCCAGATAGACGTTTGCTCAGCATTCTTGATTTTAATTATATATATCCAGCAGAACCCGAAAACATAGATGCAGAGTAGAGTTGTTGAGAAGACAAACATATAAAAGAAACGGTAGTTTCGCTGCATCAAAACATAAAATAGATCAGAGATTAGCAATATTGCAATAAGATGGTATAGCACTGAATCCATTCAGGCTGCAAAAAGTTCATGAGGTTAGTGGCCAAAGGATAGCCAAAGTGGATCTGTAATTCTATGAGCATAATTTTTACATTCAGGCCATCTATACCACAGTTGTCTTCATTAGCCTAGTTTAAAAGCTGATCTCACTAGGACAATAGAAAGAGAAAACACCAAGCAACTACATATTAATGGCATTCATATAACTACAGGAAGAAATAATTGCAATATTGCAAGTTATATCCCATCTTATAAATTCCTAATTACTCCTTTTCTATTCCTAATTGCAAGTTATTATTTTGTACTCATGCCATCTGAACTGCTATGCTGCCAGCTGTCTTCATTAGACTAGCTAAAAGGCTAATCTCGTTAGGAGGATAACAAAGAATAGTATCACTTACCAAGTATATGTTGATGACATTAATATAATACAGAAAGGAATAATTACAATATTACAAGTTCTCTCCCATCTTTTGGACTCTCAATTATTCCATTCTAAAGTTATCATAGAGTGGTAAAATGCATATCAACATCGATAACAGAGCTTAAGTATTCATATCTAAAACTTATGAAACTTACAAGCCCTATGCATTGCCCAACCCATGGGCAGTGATGGTCGAAACGTTCCACACAGTTATTGCAGATTGAGCAGTGAGAACAGCGAGGAGGTCGATAGAGCATGCATGTATCACAGTATTTGATCTTCACAGTTATCCCATTGACAACAACATCTTTTGTTCGAGGTAAACGTAATTGTGGAGTTTGACCATCCCCAAGTTCTGTATTACCATCAAAGCCTTCAGGCTCTGGAGGATGTGCATTACGAGGTATTATACCCGGATCTCTACCAGATGTGAGAAGCAGAAGAGTTATATCCTGAAACACAACCTCAATTAAATTTTTGTTCTTTAAAACAATAGGTCGTAGCATTGTGCACAACAATATATCATCATTGAATAAATTATCATGTATTAGAATCAATCTACAATAAAATGATGAGGAAGTTTCTTATTAGATACTCAAACTTAGATATGTCTCATTACTAAAGAGTAGCCTCGGTTTATGTTAATTACATCTTGAAATCATCAGCAAACATCCAGTCAAAGAATTGGTGATGTAGGAGAAAGGAGATAAGACCCACCGGAATTAAATTACCCAGAACCAAATATTGGGGATGCACCTCACAAGACCTGAACCGAGAACCTCTTCCAAATAGAGGAAGGTGTGACAACGGGGTTAAATATAGTCACTGATGATATAACATAGTATAAAATGTATATCTCCTTAGAAACGTCATTTGAGCTGGGGCTCATGGGAGGCAAATAATTCATATTTTGATCAACCAATTGCATTTCACAAGCCATGAAAATCCTGGATTGTAAACAAGATATTTAACTTGGAAGGGAGATATGAGGCATGAACTCAAACAATTCTAACAAGTCAATAAGGTTAATATTCAGAGCCTTGTTAGTTTAAGTAATCTGTTGCAGGGACTGTATGGATTGATAGGAATAAGGCAAACACAAGCAACATCAGCAAACATTAGTTACAAAAGGCATGTTGTTTGAAAGTCACAATGGCCTCTTTTTCCAATTGATAAAGTAGTTGGCAAAAACTCCAAAAAAAAATCCAAATTTTAGCAGAAGAATAGTACAAATTTTATTTCCACTTCCATCTTGTAGAACAAATAAATTGTGCAGTTTACCTGGTATTTAACCAGAATATCTAATGTATGAAACAAGTGAAAATCACAAGGTAAGCAAAGCATAGCAACCATTTGTCATGAAGCAATGGGTGAGAGAGGCTCAAAGAAGCAACTGAGTTCCTTTCCAACTCCACTGACATGCCATCTTGAGAAATATGATGAATCCAGGTTTAGATGACAAGCCAAGCATATGACAACTTTTGTTCAATTTAAGAGATGTTCAAAGATAAACTCATTTATCATTCCCATAGAGTTGTTTTCAATAAAGCTGAAGAACTAAGTATAGATCTAAAAGAACATTTATAGACATCTGAAATTTATTGTAATGAGTCTTCATTAAAAACACCATAAACACCTTTGAGAAGAATTGACACTGATATTTTCAGTACTAACTTCAAGTAATTTAGGCAGCTGGAAAACTGAATGAAACGATTTATGAAAATAGTATGAACAATTTGCTGGATGCAAATAAATAATAAAGTAGAAATGCTGAATCTATTTTCTAGCCCATACTTCAGGATGGACTAAGAGTACTGTTATCTAAAAAGCAGCAGCAATTTAGACCAACAAGCACAGTATATAAACAAAACCTGAGGCTATCCAGTTACAAGAAAAGGATTTACTTAAAATAGTCAATGTCTGAAGAATACGGAAAAACTTCTTCAGAAATATCAAACAACATCATGAGATTATTTGCACATTAAGCCAAAAAAAAAAAACTTGTACGAACAGAGGGAGAACAAGCATAATGTATAAGCATGACAAATGATACTCACATATAATGTGAATGCAACTGCTACTACCATTATCGATATTCCCAAATGATGAGAAAAATCATCCATTAGTTTTCTGGCGACAAATACACAAAAAATTGATACAGGTGCGACAATGAGGAATATTGTCAGAAACAATGATCTCACATCAGGTCCAAAGATGAACCTCCCTTCAAGAAAAAATTTCTGCAAAACAAATGATCAGCCACATTACTCATGAATACACTATTAAAAACCCTGCAAACATATGCTGCATGTTCTGGTGAGGAGAAAATGCAGATACTCAAACTTCATAAAGTCAAAAGTAAATCAGTTATATTAAGGCTTAACTATTGAAGCATGCAAAAGTCAAGTTAAAGAAAGAGTATTCCTTGAATAGTTACAATAGCTAACAAAAGTTTTTCTTAAATTCAGGTAAAGTGTATAGGTGACAAAAGTGATAAATATTCTGGTAACTTTTCTCCTGGGGTTATAAAGTCAATTCAAGGACTACCCAAATACTCAGGTTTCGCTCCGAAGTCCGATCCCCATCCGACTGGGTTGTTTAGAAAGGTAGAATCTATGCCCATTCAAAGCAGCAATTACGTCAATTTGTTGTCTATTGAGAAATTGCATAAAACCAATTAAAAAAAGGCACTGACCATCATGGTAACAAATAGACCAAACAGAAACATCTACATAATTTAAAAAAAAAAAGGAAAATATTCGAATACATAAAACAGAAACCAAGTCTACAAAATGTCCAAAGTCTAATTCAACAGAATTGCTCTTTCTATGGTTGCCCAATGAGTTATACCAATTGAGTCTTAGCACACAAATCCCAAGATACTTCTAACCACGGTTGCCTTGTGACTTCTCCCTCCTAAAGTCAAACCCATCCAATACCATACAAGGAACCTTTTGGCATTATTGATGATTGAGGAAGCTTTCTTTCTGAATAGGCTGAAGATTTGCAAAGTAATCAAGCCCTCTTATTTACTTGAAACTGAAGTGCCTCCAGACTTGTGAAAACAAAATAAAACCCTGGACCACCCTTGAGTTTCAATGCACAACTATAGTGTAACTTCATAGGTCTCTGAAACTAGGTAGAGTTGCTCCTTGGACTCTAGCCCACTTGGAAGTAGATATCAAACATTAAAACTAATTTATCCTCTCTCTAACAAGTTCTCTTGTAACAATTTCATGATTCTCAAAGCATTTGTTTTCAAAATCCAAATTACCAGAAGTTTGAGTCAGTGCAGAGCAGATTTGGGTGCTGGCACAGGCATGCGGATCTTTTAGAGAAAAGCTAGAAGAGGATTTTCTAGGGCAAGTGGGAGGACCGGTTTCCAACAAGAACCCTAAAGGGTATGACAGGCAAAGTAGAAGCTTGTTGCTACTAATTCCAAATTATTCCTACTCGGCAGGACCTCAGGCCACCAACTTCTATTAACAAAGTAGTATGAAAATAGTACAAAGAGACAAGAAAAGATTATCCTTCTACCTAAAACATCTTTGTAAACTATTTTTCAACACCTCAAGTGATTTCCCCAGGTCCCCAACTTGATATTACTTCCAAAGACAATCTAAATCTTTAGTCTACCAACTTGGTTAGCAAAATGCCCATGCCCATTAGATACCATGCAACCAATGAAAGATTAGAAAAGTGAGACTCCAGTGAAGTGATAGCAACTAAAAGTCTAACCAAACTATCATCCTTCCATCCCCAACATCTCACCCCAATCCTGGCCTTAAACAAGATGCCACTAAAATAAGCACCTTCGACATAGAAGACATCTTCTAGCTAGCTTTATTGGGAAAAAATATCTGCTGTGCTGCATTAAAACTATCTCTTAAACTAGATTTATTTGTCAACACTGTCTTTGGGAGAATATGTTTCCAGAAAAAGAAGCAAAAAATTACAAATAGCAGATGTGAAACACCAAAAGAACCAAATAGCAACCAACTCACTGATTTTCAGCAATAAGGTTTACAATAATTCATTCCACAAGTCCAAATTAATCTATTTCATTCCATTAATAGAAAGAACTAGAAGAAAAGTAAACAGAGAAGTAGCAAATTCTAAAGATCAAATTAGGGTGACTTATACATAAAAAATAGGGTTGATCAAAGGGCAGCTATGGTATGCTACAGTAATTGAACAACAACTCAGTGAGAAGAGAGAATATTTTGGGAAAGTAAGAGCTAAGGTTGCAGATGTGAAGTAGAGAACTATAGGATAAAGGAGAAAAGAATGGTAATTCATAGCATTAGTATAGATATTACCAGGTTCTACCATGTCTAGCCACTAACGCATGTGCAAGAAATAGAGGAAGATTGGTCACAGAAATGCTTGTATCAAGCCCTAGATAGGGAAAGAAAAAGAAGTGGGATAGAAAGAAGGAAAAGGAGGGGAAATAGGAGGGAAGTATAAAAAGGGAAGAAAAGGAGAAAAGGGATAAAGGAGAACGAGGGTACTCCCTCTTAGTTCTATGAGTGATCCCAACCTTTCAATCATTATTCAGCCAATGTACTATTATTGTTTAGATTTTTCTTTTTTCCCCAAAAAAGTATGCAAAAGGCCCTCCACATCATTAGGAGATAACTACCTTCTTAGCTAATAACAAGAATATGTCAAACATATTTTAAAATAATCAATACAACAACAGAAGGAAGAATATAATAGAACCTAAAAGAAATGTATTTTATAAGATGACTTTGCTAAGATCACCTCAATGTTAGTGTTAGACCCAATATGACTAGCAAAACAGCATCAAACATGTTACTGAATCCAAAAGTAATAATAATAAAAAAGGAACGGAACTAATAGCTTCCTTGATTCCAACCCACAGTCCACAACCTCCTTCCATCAACCCAACCCCGATTCCCTCACACCCCACCTGCCCCCTACAAGTTCCAGCCCGACACTCTTCCCATAGTCTTCAATTTCCCTCACTACATACCTTCATGTAAGCCCCACAAAGCCCCTTCCTCCTACACAACACAACCACATCCATTAACTTTTTGGTCCTATAAAGAATTTAGAAATTGAGGCAGGAGTTTTTCCCTTTCCTCCGTCCGGGAAGGAAGGGCAAAGGAACTACAAAAAGGTTGATCCGATGAACATGAAGAACTTTTACGAATGATCCATGCATCCTATGTTAGAGTATCAGGCTGCTTTACCTCCATTCTACAAATGAGCATATGATGTGAGATCAACACCAAATGTTTCTAAAAACTGTAATAATCTAGCTTCAACCAATGTACCAAGTTGCAAGAGAAGACTGAAGGAACATGCTCATAACAAAGCTCACTTTAAGTGTCGTTAGCAGTCACAGGCAGCCACACCCAACAAGCAGGCTGTCAAGCTTAACCATAGGCATCATCTTATAGTCAGCCTTGGTGCTACCAATGTACTGATGGAGGTACTGAAGGATGGAATTACTTACATATCCTTTCCATAATGATGCTACCTCATTTGCCTCAAGCACTCTTTTTCCTACTGAACTCATAGCGACCCCACCCCCCAAACCCCACCCTGCCCCTTTTCCAATAATGATGCTACTCGTTTGCCTTGAGAACTCTCTTTCCTAGTGAATTCAAACACACTCTCTGTCTCTCTCTAATTTTCTATAAGGCTCTTGTAACATATAGTAGCTCTTATGGAGAGAGACAGAAAAAACTGAGCATATATTGACTTAGGAATGCTCCATTCTTCCATGATTCTTCTTTTTTCCTTATTTATGTTCTTCATATTTCTGGTTGAACAAGTGTTGATGCCAGTTTTCTAGTTAGATGTCCCTAAAATCGACAATGAAGTTGCACCAGAAAAGTATAGTTATATACGCTATATTCTTTCTTTCAAATGCATAAAATTTAGAATTACAATATTTTAAATAAAAATCCTCCTTCAATGAATTTATCCCAGTCAATATTCACAATTGGAGCTCACATCCAAAAAGCTACTACTGTAAAAAATAAATTCAACCTAAAACACCAGCCTTTTCTTTACATACCTTCTTCATACAATCAAGTGAGAATTCTTATTGCCCATTTGTGCATTTACTTCATGATTGATACATGAGTGCATGCAACCACCCATCCAAACCCCACCCTTCCCTCCACAAAAAAAATGGGGTGCTGTGGGTGGGGTAGGGGAGGAACGGTGATGCGTAGCCTCTTCAACCCAGTAATCCTGCACCTTTGTGTCATTAACTCATGGTAATCAACTGGAAAATCTAGTAACTCTTCCTATTTTATTCAGACAAACTACCATCAGAAACTAGTAAGGTCAACCTTCAAAATTCTATGCCTTATACCTATCACAAACATCCATATAATGCTTCTAACACATTGCCAAAATAAGAAACCCACCTCGAGGAGGGGAGAGGAGGATAAATGACAAAATACCTACCATAATCACCTCACGCCACCTTGCTAAGAGATACGCATCATCTCATAGTACCCCTGTTTTAGCACTTCCTAGCCATATCTACAAGATGTAGACCCAATTACTTTTTTGGCTATGATGCCAATCTTGTTCTATTAGGGTGACATATTAGATGTGGTATGAACTTATGATTCACAACCAAAAAAAAAAAAGGATAAACACAAAGCTCAAGAGCTGACAACAGAATATAATCCTACAAATGGTCCAACATAAAAAGTAATATCATTTGGACTGAAAACAATGAAAGATCGAATAATGGGAGCCATTCCTAGTTTTGTAGCTCTCTTTAGATATTAATTTTCAAATACAACTTGAACCCTTCTCCCTTGTACTTCATATTGAATAAAATTCAGGTGATGTTTAAACAGCCTTTTCCTACTCGTGCTCAAGCACTAGATATAAACTACTATATAATTCATAACTTTTATTAGCCATAGACCAAGCAACAAAACTTTGTAGATGTTAAAATTTTGCTAATAATTCTCGAAGCATATCATGATCTTACAGATCAACAACTTTGTATTCCACTAAAAAGGAAAACACATGCAAAAACAGATGGCCCAGAGAAGTAGGTTGCAATTGCCAGCAAAAAGCTAAATGAACAAAGCACTCCACCAGATCGGCACACAACATCAATTTTCCAAATTTCCTAATCTATCAAACTACTGTAACTCACTATTAGACCAACTAATCCCCCTTCTCATCTCTTTAATCCAACCTAAATGCAAAAATAGAACAAATCATCTTACCTGATACAATTGACAATATCCGATTAACAAAAAACAAGTCCGCTCTTAATCGCCTCTTAAGCATTATTTTGCAGCAACAAATAAGAATATTTGAAATTCTGGCATCAATACATCTCCATTCAACAAATAACAAAAAAAGGCAATCAATAAAAAGAGAGAATCAAATCCCTAAATCCTAACTTCTTCCCCTTTGTCCCCCGTGACAGGAATCCCACATTAAAACCCTAATTTTCCAGTAATAGAAACCTGCTAACAGCCCCTATGTAGACTAGCAAATGAATAAAAGTTTGCTAGAGAGAGAGAACAAGCGAGAAAGCAGAGGAAAGGTCAACACTTACGTTGCTGCCCTTCCAGACCTCGTAAACTCTCGGCGCTTCGCCGTCCTTAGCGGCCACGGCGGCCGGATCCGAGCCCCGAGGAGGCGGGACCACGTACATTCCTCCTCGACGGCGGCTCTCCTCCTCTTCCTTCGTCCACCGGAAATCTAGATCCCCCTAGTCCACCCACAAAGAGATGACGAAAAGAAGAGATCTTCCTAGGATTCTGTTCCCAGCCCACCATGGCCGCCAGTCGCCGGCTCACCGTCAGATCCCGGTCTCGGCGCCGCCCAGACTCCGGAAGATAACCTTCCCCTCCTCCTCCACCTCCCCGCCGCCGCCGCCGCCGCCCAAACTCCGTGCGCTTTTTCTTCTCCGACAAGAGAATTGAGAGAGGGTTGGGTGAAGCGTTTAGATTCGGGACGAGGCGAAGAGTAGAAGGGGCGAGCCGGCCGACCTATCAAGGAAAAAGACGGGATGATGTTTGCGTCTTTTAAATGGAATTAACGCGGTCAACCATGTCCAGAATCTTTTACAGATACGACGTCATAAAAATGGGAGATCTACAGATGTGGAAAACATTAAGTACATCTACGCTTGTATGGTAGAAGCCGGGTTGGCTACCATGGAGTGCTGTAGCTGCCATCAAAAAGAGACGGCCATCAAACAAAATATATAATGCATGATATGTATCGTCATGTTGTTTGATGACCATCTATCTTTTCATGATACTCTTTTGTACAAATCATACGCTTTAGAGGATCTATCCTATGTGTTATGCATTTGATTGTCCAAAATTTGCTATATTCTATCTATGCAGTATGTTTAAGTTCCAACATTTCAAATCAATAATTATTAAAATATATTTGATAAATTAATAAAAATATTTTTTATTTTATTTTTAAAATAAAATT
>KE505139.1:419568-454878 GCA_000441515.1 Elaeis oleifera
TTTTTAAACTTAGGATTCCATATGATTTTTAGCATGAGAAATCAGATTTGATTTGATTTTTATCATGAAAAATTAGAGAAAAAAAATTCTTCTTAAGGACGTGAAAGGAAGAGAGAAAGGTTCTCTCTTATGAAAAATTGAGAAAAAATGGTTCTTTTCTTGATCTCTATTGTAGAGATCAGATGCATGAATTTAAGAAAAAAGGAGAGGATCTCTTTATTCTTTAATTTTATCATGTTCCTCTTAGATCAGCTAAATGATGGTATCCTTGCGAGCTAGCACTCCCGAAGAGATTGATCAGCACAAGGACTTCGTATGCATACCCGTAGAGGCCGGACGCATGTGCGGCTGTCAAGCATCATGAAGAATCATTTATCATAGATTTTAGATGCGGTGATCTGCTATCCATGCTCAGGTTTGAAGTTTTGTATTCAATTAATATTTAGATATGATCTAAATATAGATTAGGTATGTCCTGTACTTACTGAATTTTAGATTTCAGATGTGCATACATGCATATTAGTTCATATCATAGATCCTATATGGTGATTTACATTTGATCTATATATGCATTATAGATTAAATTATTTAATCTATATATGTTCTGCTATAAATTTTTAAAAAATGCATGTACATCATCCACCACGCTTCTCTTCATCATTGAGATACATATTTATGTGTCAATTAAACTCCAGCAATCTTATTGCGAGTAGCAGTACCATCTCAAATCAAAGGACAGTCACACAACTATAGCATCGAGATAATCACTGACGATCAAATAGAAATTCATGTAATTTCTCGTATGGTCACGCTCAGTACTAGTTGTTCTTTAACAACTACCCGCACTTGTCGTCCTGTGTCTCTACACAGTAGATCAGAGACTCATCTATATCGAAGAAAGTGATTTGTGCATCAGTCTATTCGGATTTATCACCGTCCTCATGATGTCCTATGATCGGGAGTATTTAGAAATTAAATACATGTCTCTAATTTTCAATACCTTGAGAATATGTATCGAAACTGATTTCATGGACGATTCAAGGACATATCACACTTGAATGAAAAAGAACTTGCCCTTTTATTGATCATATCAATATATTAAGTATAAAATTATATTCTAGATTTATTACAATGTGTCAGCCATACTGTCTTCTAGGATATACATCTAACATAAGATACTCCACATGATCACATCCAAAGAAACACTTGGATCTTTTAGCCACCAGCTGATGATCTCTAAGCACCTAAAAAAATTGTCTTAGATGCTATAAATGAAGCTCCAATAAAAGACTGTAGATTAGGATATCATCAAAAATATGAAGACAAACTTTCTTAAGTAAGGGTTGAAAATTGAATTCATGAGGTTTTGAAAAGTGGATGGGGCATCGGTCAACCTAAAGGGCATAACCAGAAGTTCATAGTGCCCCTCATGGGTTTTAAATGCTGCTTTAGGGATATCTGCACTATGCATTCGAATTTGCCGGTATCCAGACCTTAGGTCAATTTTAGAGAACACAACAGCATTGCCTAATTCATCCAAAAGCTCCTCAATTATAGGGACAGGAACTTATCCTTGACAGTGAGCTTATTGAGGGCATGATAATCCATACACATTCCTCATGTATTATCCTTTTTCTTCATTAGAATGATTGGACTGGAGTAAGGACTCTAACTTGGTTGTATCACCTGTGCAGCATTTCCTGGGTCATCTCCTCTGTGGCATCCTTTTGATGTGCAGCATATTTGTATGGCCTAACATTCACTGATTGAGACCCTTCAATTAGCTGAATTTTATGATCATGAGATCTACTAGGAGGTAGTCCTTCTGGTTCCCTAAAGAAATCAGCATATTCCTCTACCAATGCTTTCAATTCAGGCCAGACTTTTTCTGGCTGCTGTATGATGGCAGTACACTCCATATTCTGAATAAATTGATCAGTACCAGTTGGCAACAGCAATTGCATTGCAGCCAATTGAGGTTTCCTAGATAGTAACCTACTCATCTTCTTCTGTTTTAGCTCTTTCCAATTGAAATCCTCATCCCCAGTCACACACAAGTTTTATTCTGCCACTGAAATTCCATTCTCAAAGTTTTGAAATTTCATTTTATCTCACCCAACACAGCAAGCCATTGAGCTCCTAAAATCACATCATAGTTATCCAAGGGCAAACAAAACCTCAGCTACAAAATGATGACCCTACATTTCCCATTTAAATTCTTACACATAGCTGTGCACTGTAATTCTTGCCCATTAGCTACCTCCACTAAAACTCTAGCTACTTCCTGTAAAGGATAATGTAACTTCTTGGTTATCTTCTCACTTAAGAAATATGGCTACTTCCGGTATCAATGAGAACCTTAATAACTTTTTACCACAAATCCCACTCACTCGCATAGTTTGTGTACCTCTTGTATGACAGATAGCATTCAATGAGAGTTGCACTTCTTCCCTCTTCTCTTCTTGTAACTCACTTCCTTCTATCACCTCATCCACATCTTCTCCAGTTTTCACCTTCAATTCCATCACAAAACTTATTTCTTCTTACATTTATGTGCTGGTGTAAATTTCTCATCACACCAAAAGCACAATCCTTTAGTCTTCTTCTCATCTAATTCTTTATTAGTTAGATACCCAGGTTTTCTTACGGACGGAGCAGGCAGTTTTGGTACTGCAGGAGTAGGTAATAGCCCTACTTGCTCCCTAGGAATGTTATTCTTAGGCAAAGAATTGGAAGAATTGCCCAGAGTCTTAGTAGCATTCGTATTACCTTGGGTAGACTGCCATGTTCTCAACTGAATCTTGGGTTGTTTTGAAGAGCAGCTACTGTAATCTCCTGCAATCTTACAAGTGAATAGGCATATGCCAAAGTCTGTGGCTTGAACATCCTCACAGACATCTGGAGTTCATCCACTAACCTAGATAAGAAGAAACTGAGTGCCTGGTCTTCATGGATCTCTACCTTTGTGTAAATCTCGTCAAAAGCTTCTAAATACTCTTGCAATGACCCTTCTTGCCTCATATTCTTAATTCTGATAAGGGATCATCACAGGCTTGAGCACCAAACCTCGCATTCAAAGCCCTAATATAATCTTGCCAATCTTGATATGCTTCCAGCCCTTTAGTCTTTACATATGACTGATGCCATTGAATAGCCCTTCCTTTCAGATGCAATGCAGCAACCTTGACTCTATTTGCATCTGTAATTCCAGCAACTTCAAAGAAATACTCTACCCTAATCAACCAACTGTCCACCCATTTCCCATTGAACCTTGGAAATTTCAATTTGGTGGATTGACCCTATGGATTCTGATTACATAACGCTTTAGTTGAATTCCTCGCCATCTCCTGATTCTGCAGGTTCAAAGCACCCAACAGTGTTTTGAGTTCCTCCATGTTAGCCTTCAATATTGCCTCCTGCCTTTGCTCAGATTCATTGATCATCATTATCGCCTCACACCTCCACTCTTGAGCTCGCGTCCCCTCCGCCATGGCCGATCGAGAATCACCAGCTTTGATACCAGTTAATACAAAGTGAGAGATTTATAACAAGAAAGGAAAGAAACTTTAGAAGAATACAGAGAACATAGAAGAGAAACAACTCATCAATCTTTATTTTTTTACCTCAAGATACAGATACAATTCTCTTTTATTACTGTCTCTAATCTGTTACCACAGATCTAACTAATTCCCAACAACCCAACTTAACCCAGCTCACTCTTCCCTAACTACCCAATTGCTTCGTGGCGCCAATTCCTCTTCTTCACTTCTTCAGCCCGACTTTCTTCACAACACACCATATCACTCGCATCACAACACACCATATCATTTACATCACTGTGCATTGTTTTATTTATTCCTGCTTCACACCGTATTGCTCATCTTCTTCCTCTCATATCAGTTGTTGTGATGGTATTTAAATTTTTTAAGAAATATTTTACGGCATCACTTTATTCCCTTGAGAAACTATACCTACATGTGTGTATTAGTATGGCCATGCACCATGTCAACCACCTTATCTTTTTTCTGTAGGCCAATGATGGATTGAATCATAAAATGTAAATGGATGATTGGCATAATGCATGATGCACGGGAATAATCTCCTCTATTCTCCACTCCAATCTTTGCTATTTGATGATTGATAGAATGGTGAATAGGACTTGCCCATCATCTACGTAACTTTCATGTAACATGCCAATCGCTGGCTGCCATGAAACATTGATACTCCCAATAAAATAAACCATGCTGGAAAGGAGTGCTTCTTTATTTTATTTTTTAAAAAGGATCCTTTATGTTTTGAGTCCTAATTACAAAGATGCGACCCAGATAAATATATTAATCAAATGAGGCGGTTGCTACCAAAAAAAAAAAGAAAAAAAAATCAAATGAGGTGGTTTATCTGTTCTTAATAATGCAAACTTTCGTACACTCTATCACCGTCTTTCTTTGTCAAAGCGTATTGGAGCTTGGTGGCATTCACCATAGGTGCTAATACTTTATTTAGCATGTATTGCAACATCCACTTGAATATTATATATATTAATTCTTACCAAGTGGCATAACATATCGAAGCATACTTTGGACATTGATTGTTGTATCCATTTAATATCTCCTACGTAGATAGGATTTCATGACTATGATAGGGAAGGAATCAGGAAAGAAGGGTTACAGATTGATGAAGGTCATTACTCTTCTTATTTTTATTATCATTTTTTTGTAAAACTAAGACAGAAGAAAGCCTGGCCAAAGTTGGATGAGGGCAGACTAATAAAAGACATAAAGGTGTCAACATCTAATATTTTACCAAGAGAGCATGTTTGAAGTTTGTTATTTTCGAATTTTACTTTTTTTAAAAAGCACCATCATAGTCATGAAATTATAGTGATAGGTTCAACAATTTGTACATAAACTCAAACAAGAGGTTATATAGTGCTTATATTCCTACTAAACAACAAATTTTCAGCACCGAGATTATATACTTGCAATTTTAGTTAAAATGGGTTATCCTGTGAAGACAAATTAATAGATCTCATATGGATATATGTCATATATTTTACCAATTTGCTATACTTATTTACTTCAAAATGATTAAAATATACCTATTTTTATCTATAAATGAGGAAATACGTTGATGGCTGTGATTTCCATAGAGAGGATGTGAAGTTGAACTCTAGATTTTCGCACAAGACTAATGCTCCCAAAATTTATATTAAAAATTACATATTTTGAAAATGCCATTTGGAATCAGAATTGAGAATCATCAAATTACACTAGTAGCTCCTAGATTTTGCCTCAGTTCCCCGAGCCCTCTCTAGTTTAAAAATTTTAATTTGACCTCTCAGCATTCTCATTTGATCCAAAATTATCCTTCTGTGCACTAGCCATCTTATATGGTTATCATGCCATTTCAAATGATATAATTACCCATTTCTTTGGTAATGCTTTCCACTCCCATCCTTTTGACTTCTCTCTAAAGCAATCCTATAATTCGTCGACGATTATCTAGCTGCTACATAGATACGGCTTTTTGATTCTTGGTGTAACTCCCTCCATCTACCTGTCAAGCCTAGCTACGCATGTCAACCCTAGCTTTCCCACCTCTTCACCAGCTACCACCTAGAAAGCTTTGCATCTAGGTGACAATCTAGGGTGTAAGATTATCATATGGCTGGTAGGCATAATCTAACCAAGTATCAAAAGATACGGATTCTATTACTTTCAATTTTTCCCCATCTGGAATATGGGCACTAGACCACCAACAACCATCTCATAAAAAGCAAGGATGTGCTTGGTTCATCATCGGAATCGAAATTGCAATCAGAATAGATTAGAATGCGATTCAGAATGACCATATTCTTGAAATATTTGATTCGTGGTTGGAATCAGAGACAATAAGAATGGGATTTGAATATTGGAGAAGAGTCGGAATTGAATTATGGAGAATTAGGATATTTCTATTCCTTCTGAAATCGGATTGGAAGTGGACTCCTTCTAACCAAATGCTTAGAATAAGAATCACTCATTTTATTCCGATCATAAAGCCCAAACCCCTAAAGAGTATGACATAATTCTAATTGATAGACCAAAGACGGATAAACGGATGGACAATGCTGGCAACCAACCAAGCGGTTGGTGACGATGGCAGAGGTCTGCTAGTCATGCAGCAGCGTGATTTGATACTACCAAGGAAATATTAGGTGGAGGGGTTGAAGGGGCTGAAGCTTGCTTGTGTTTCCTTCCTTTTCTTTGCTCATAGCTCCGAAATGTCTCAGTATATTATATATTGGGTGGTTTTGTTAGATTGGAACAACATTCTTCTCTTGTGTTTACAAACATTTTTGCTCGTTCGATACCACGGTGCAGGATCCAAATTACCTCCACCAAAGTCTTATTATTGCATTTGGAAGCATGCTTGTGTTTTTCTTTCCCATTGTAATTTCTTCTTGGATTGTTTATGCTAATAGTGCAGATTAGATTTGACATTAGATGTAGAATGCTTTAAGCAGCTGTACCCTTTGCTCTGCTGCATGTTTGAAGTAGACCAACTCCAAAACATGGTAGTAGCTTTCGGTTGGCATTGCCATGATAGGATACTGTCATCTCTATGATACATGATACTCTGAAGGAAGATATATTGCATGTATGTTCCTTGATTTCTGCTTCCTTTGACCACAATTCCTTGCGCCATTCTACTCAATGAGATTTGTGTTTATCCAATATCCCTCCTCTTAAAGATGAGCATGATTTTGAGATAGTTTGGGTTGTATCTTTCATGTGAAAGAATGATCGATCTTTTTTCGTGACATCAATCATTAGATCTGATAGCAAAACGTATAATGACAGAAATAGTCGCATGATGAAATTCACACAAGGAAAGTTACTTAGCAGTTTAGACAGTGCTCATATATGATGGAATTCATACATAGAAAGATATATTCAACAATCGACTCTAGAGATTCTCCCATGTGACATAATTCACTCAAAAGAAAATATATTCAGTAACGGCTCTAGAGATTTTTTATGTGGTCGAAATTTTTGATATTGTATGGATTTTCTTTCTTCTTCATCTTTTTGAATTTTGAAATGGAAAATCCACAATCATAGGAACATGGTCTTGGTATAACCTCTTTATATAGATAAATACAATCTCAAACTCATCCTGAGTTAGAGAGCCAAAATCATATTGTTCTATTATTTCTTATGGTACTAGAGTACTCTTTGATCAAACCAAGAATAGCCTCTTCATCAAGTTCAAACCCAAGCTCTAAGAACCCTTATCAGTCAACACTTAATGTTGGAAACTTTGAATCTCGTTGGCTCACTCCAACAATTACCTGTTATGGAGGACACAGGTTCTTGTCCCAGTCCAAAGCCAAGATCTCTAAGGCTTTCTCAATGGCAAGACTTCCATGCCTGAGCCACTTATTACTAATCCAAATGGTACTGCTGCTGGTGGACCAAAATTAGTATTAAATCTTGACTATATTGATTGGAAACAATCCAACTGTCTACTACGAGGCTGGATTACGGATACATTTTCAAAAGAGACTATGGGTATTATTGTTGGACTTGACACTTCGGTAGAAATTTGGAAAGCATTCAAGGACACATACGTCCAAGATTCAATTGAACGTGAGTCAAATCATACCCATGATTTGGCTATTATTCCAAAAGGTATAGATTCTTTGCATGAGTATTTAAGACGTTTTATGTATATATGTGATAAATTTGGCTGTAATATAGGGAAACCATATCAGATTAAAATAAGGTTCTATTATCATTAAGAGGATTAGAGTTAGGTTATGAAGCTTTTGTGACTACCATGTTAAAGCTACTTGTTCCTTCATAAGAAAATCTTATACCTTTATTACAAAGCTTTGGAGAGTATATTCAGTCCCCTGATGGTAATTCTCATGGGCAACCACAAGTTGGTAGTACAAGCCAACAAGCTTCAAATAAGAAATGAGGAAACTCTCATTTCCATTCAAATGGGCGAGATTTTGTCCAAGGAGAAGGCTCAAATAGAAGTGGGGGATCTCAAAAGAATAGAATAGATTGTGCCATTGCTAATGTAAAAATTAGTCAAAAATGTCAAAATAATAAAACCGGGAATGAAGTTATCTATCAAATATATGGGAATATGGCTATATAGCTGCAAGATGCTTTAATAAATTTAAGCATTCATATCAAGATGATGATATTGCATAGAAATTAATAGCTTTGACTACTACAGATAAGTCAGAATGGTTGCCTAATACAGATGCAACATCACATATAACCTCAGATGCAGGTAAGTTAAATAACTTGAAATCTTATATTGGTAGTAATGGTATTATGGCTGGAAATAGTGAAATTCTTCCAGTTACACATGTTTGTGATGCTATAGTTACCACTGATAATTACCCACTTCATCTAAAAAGTATGCTTCTTGTTCCTAATATTAAAAAGGACTTGATATCTGTTAGCCAACTAACCACTGATTTACCATATAATATTAAATTTTCTGTGATGGCTGTTTGATTAAGATAGGAGGCAAAGACACATAGTGGCAATTGGGAGTAAGAAAGAGGCCTTGTATGCTCTATATAATGGCAATGCTATTTTGGTGATAAGAAAATTGCTATGTTTTCAAATTAGTTTAGAAAGGTGATTGAAGAAAGGTGGCACCAAATGCGAAAATCATATCGTCTACCGATTCTTTCTTCTGCTAGTAATTGTGAGAAACTTTCATACAAATACATTCAGATTTGTAGCGGCTGGCCTCTTTTTGATCCATTGAAAATTTTAGATACTATGTTATTTTTATTGATGACTATTCTTAATTTACATGATTATATTTATATCTTTTAATAAGGTAATATGATTTCTTCACATATTTTGTTCACTTCTATAAATACGTGCATCGCCAAGTTTATGCAAAAATCTAGTTTGCTAATCAAATGGTGGTGGAGAATTCTCAAATAATAAGTTTGGTGATTATCTAAGTTGCAATGGAATTGTATATTAGATTTCCTGTCCAACAATTCCTGAACAAAATGGTCTTGCCAAACAAAACATAGAAATATATAGGAACTTGAACTCACTATGATGATTCATGTGAACATCCCAAAGATGTATTGGATTGATTGTTTCAGTGCTATTATTTCTTAATCAATAGATTGCATAGACCAACTTTAAATATTGACTCTTGTTTCTTGGACATTAGTGTTTTCTTACTTAGGTGGATATTCAAGATCAAACTAAATCCAAATTTTACCCTATGTCTTTATGGGATATGGCAATAAAATAAGGGGTATCAATGTCCTATCCTCCCATATGAAGAGTGTACATCTCACCATATATAGTCTTTAATGAATCAACCCTTTCATTTGTTGATTCAAACTCACTTTATAGTCCTGCTCAGATTATGGGGAGCTATCTATCTTTCAAGAATGGATTGGTCAAATTGATAAAGGTTTATCTAACAAATCCATTATTAATGCTTCTTCTTATCCTTTTGTTGTGCAGGCCTTTCTAACAAAAGTGGACAAAATTTCAATACTTTCAAATATTGCACAACAAATCATTTCAAGAAATCTAATAATAAATTTAGATAATTTTGAATCTACAAGATTAGACACAATGAATTATGAGCTTGGTCCATCACGAATTGATGTTGATCACACATATGAAAATCACATAATTAGACATCAATCTAAAGGACCATCTTCTGATATATAGATCCATAAATCACAAGAAGTTACTACATAGAGCAATTTGGGTGCGTCATTTATTTATGTCAACCAAGGCGTACTATCTAAGTCTTTAACTTCTACTTTTACTCGACAACACCACAAGATCCATGCAAGATTTTATTAAGTCTAATCCTTGTTAAGTAGTACTTTATGATTTATCTAATATTCCCTGTATGCTAAAAGAACCCAAGATAGTCAAATTTGCTTTCACTCACCCAGGATGATTAAAAGCCATGAATGAAGAAATTGATGCACTCTAGTCTAACCAAACTTGGGATCTTGCTCCACCCTTCTCTAATATGAACATTGTTAGCTGTAAATAGGTTTACATGGCTAAACTTAAGTATGATGGAAATCTTGATCGACTCAAGGCTCATTTAGCGGTGAAAGGGTTTAACTAAGTCAAAAAGATTGATTTTTTTGAAACTTTTTCAGCTATAGTTAAGCCAGAAGTATTCATACAATTCTCACTATTGTGATGACAAAAGGATGGAATATCAGGCAATTAGTTGTGAAGAATATATTTCTTCATGGATATTTACAAGAACCAATTTATATGCAAGAACCAATTTATATGCAATGGCCATTAGGGTTCATTGACCCCAAATTTCCATCGTATGCATGTGGATTGAAAAAGGCTTTTTATGGTCTTAAGAAAGCTCCTCGAGTTTGATTTGATTGTCAACTATGGATTTCTCTTGTAGCACCATTGATCCATCCTTATTTATTTGGTACTCATCTTAAGGCACTTTTTTGTTACTTATATATATAGATGATATGATCTTAACATGAGATAATCTAGAGCATCTTGGTTGGCTCATCACTCAGTTGAGCCATACCATTGCAATAAAAAATCTTGATCGGTTTTACTACTTTCTTGGTATTGAGGTACATACTTTTGCTAGTGGCTTATTTTGAATCAATCTAAAAATACTTAGGATCTTTTGAGTAAATCATTGATGCTTCATTACAAGCCTATTCCAATGCCAATGGCTATAAAAGATCATAAACTTTGTCAGATGACAATTCATATCCGGATCCTACTCACTATCGAAGAATAGTTGGCATTTTGCAATATCTTACTTTTAGGAGGCCAGACTTATCTTATAGTATTAATTATGTTTGTCAACTCATGCATGGATCAACTATGGATCACTACAAAATTGTTAAATGCATACTCATGTATGTTACTTGCACCTTGGATCATGGAACGAGAATATTAAAGGATAGTTCTATATGCTTTTTCAGACTTTGATTGGGGGGGATGTCTTTTTACTCATCACTAAACTACGAGCTATTGCATATTTAGGAAGCAATTGTTTATCTTAGAGTGTAAAGAAATCATCTTCTATTGCCAGGTTCGGTGCACAAGTAGAATATTGAGCCATGGCACTTGTAGCTGCTAAATTAACATGTCTCTCATTTATTTTATGTGATATTGGGATCTCTTTACCATAGCCTCTCATACTTTTTATGACAATCTTAGTGCTTTATATATGACTGTAAATCCATTTTCATGCTTGATCTAAGTACATTGAAATTCATTATCATTATGTTCAAGAGAAAGTGGCCAGAGGTGCTCTACTTACTTCCTATGTAGCTTCAAAACAATAATTGGCTGATATAATGACCAAGTCATATTGTCGCAAGTTCATTTTCATGATCTCCATGTCAAAATAGACCTTTGGCCACATTCAAGTTTGAGGGGAGTGATAATAATATGCATGATGAGAAGAAGAATCACGTGATAGAATTCACATAAGGAAAGTTATTAAGTAGTTGACTCGGGACGATTCTCTTATATGATGGAATTCACACAAAGGAAAAGATATATTTATCAATTGACTAGAGATTTTCCCATATGATGGAGTTTGCATAAAGAAAAATATATTCAGCAACTGACTCTGAGATTCTCCACATGATGGAATTTTCTATGAAATTTCCTTATATTGTATAGATTTCCTTTCTTCTTCATCTTCCTAACTTTTGAATAGGAACAAAACCCACAATTATATGAATATTATCTATATACAACTTCTATAAATATATGAATAGAAACTCTCACAAACTCCCCCTAAGTAGATCTCAAAGCATAGTTCTTTCGCACAACTCTTGAAGCACTTCGAATGTTATCTTTTATTTGCCTGTACAGATCTTGTAGCACTCATTGCATAATCCAATGATGCATATCATGAAAAGAGTGGATCATTTTTGCATGAAACATACAAACCGAACCCAATTTGAGATGCTCTCCAATGTAGCAAACTAGCAAAGTAAAATTCTACCGGCTGAACCTAAAGTATGAGGTTCCATCAACCCATACAACCCTTGGACTAAGGGGAGGTTAGATTTTGGGAGTAAAGGTGGGAGCAAAGGTGAGAAATCAATGCAACCAACTGGATGCATTCTTAGTGGTGACATCATCACATGCCAAAATTTGGTCAACAAGATTTTTTTTTTCAGGCAAATCATCAAGGGGTGTTTGGTTGGGGGAGTGAGGGTCTGGAATTGGAATCAAAATAGGTGACTCCCATTCCAACCGTTTGGTTGGGAGGAGTCCCATTCTGATTCCGATTCTGGGATAGAATTGGAATGGCTCAATCTATATAAAACTCAATATCTACTCTCCTCTATGGATTCAATTTTTCATTCCAATTTCGATTTCGATTCCGATTCCGATCATGAACTAAACACTTGGAGGGATTTGGCCATTTCAATTCTGATTCCAAACCATTCCGATTCTCATTCCTATTCTGATTCTGGTTGCGAATCAAACAGCCCCCAAATGCTTGGCATGCATGGGACTGCCCGTATCCCCAATCAAGTAGTTGCTAGAGCCATGCACTGAAATCATCCTAAAATGTTAGAAGAACATTTATGTGACATAGTTTATGCACACCAAGATGGATGGGATGATGACATTGTTTATAAGGAGTAAGCTAAGGGGATTAATTGAAAATTTTTAAACTAACAAGGACTGAAAAAGAACTAAGGCAAAGTTGAGGGGTTGAAAATTAATGCAATTTTCTCTTCTATCTTTCAATCCTAATTTAAGGGTTCATTTGGTAGGATATGCTAGATTATGGGGCAATCTGGAGAATCCTGAAAATCATTTATCAAAAAAAAAATATTATAAGAGAAATAAATTTTACCATATTTGATTTGTAGAAAATTTACTCTAAAAAATATCACCGGATAAAGATTAGTATATTTGGTTTAAGATAATTTTATATGAAAATATTATCAAATTTCCAACAATATCTCTAAATAAATAGTTCAAATAAATTTTTTTTCTTTTGTTCAGTTCAATTGTTGGCTATTTATAGTCTATTTACTTGAAGGCTATCAATACTGGATGTTTCAATGGAAATATATTTACATTATTTAATGAATATTTTTAAATATCATACATATATAAGAAATATATTTCTTACTATAAACATATTTTAGTATATAAATAAATATATTAATTTATTATATAGATATTATTAATTAATATATTAATATGTTATAATACATTAATAAATATCAATATAATATATAATAAATTAATATATATTATATAATATAATTAATATAATATTAATATAATATAAGTGAGGGTGTTTTTATCAGGAAATGATAATTTTAGACTATCTTCATTACGTAATCTAGTATGGAAAATAAATACCAACTTTCTTATGGTATCTATTTTACCTTCTCTTTCTCTGAAAATAAATATGAAACCCATTATTTATTTTATCATCTTTCTTATCCACTTTTCATATTAAATAGGGTAATGTGAAATGAAATTTATTTTTCTATTTTAGATTATCTTCAACCAAACGAGCCTACTACTCGATTCAAAAAGATAAGTTAATGTGTGAGAAGAAGGTATTGGAATTCCATGAAGTGGCAAAGAAGTTATACTAAAAAATATATATATGATGCGGTCTGATGCATCATATGGCTGCACTTCCACCTCTTTGCAACTAAAATTGTGTAGATGGTGACGCCTCAGCAAATGTAAGTTACATTTTATCTCAATGCTTTCTACAAATTCTCCTGTCATCTGCAAGTAAGCATAGAAACAGCAATCTTCAATTTTTGATGTGCCAACCAAACTCTTAAGCCTCAATATCTAGGGAGTGGGTTATATCTTTCGCACGAAAGAAGGGTTTGCCTTCCTTTTACAAATCCATCATTGGATTATACAATAATTGCTTTGAGATTTGTGCTGGTGGATGAACAATGGAGTTCGGAGTGCTTTGAAAGCTGTATAAGGTGCGACCTAATGGTTCACATCGTGAAAGAAGATCCTTTCGCGTGAAAGATAGAACCAGAGTCCCCATCTACTGGATAAAACGCAAACTTGGGCGGAGATATCACAATAATAATATTAGTGCCCATCAATATTTACGTCTGACTGATCTGCGCTGTTAGTGGCCGAAAATTTACCTGGGTTAAGCTGCATTGGTGGGCTTTTGTTCCTCCTTTTACTGTTACCATCCATGAAAGGCCGACATCCAGTTGTAACGTCTTCAGGGCCACACAACGGCCCACTTTTCTCTTCCATAGAAACAGTTGACAAACAAGTGGCAACTCTGTTGGAGGACAAACAAAGGATACAAAAGACAGTTAAGAACAAGTGACCGGTCCTCCACGGAGGAGAACAAAAGGATGACCACAGTACCAAACAACACATCATAGCAGTGATGACCACAGTAGTCCTCAAGAATGAAGCAAAGGGACTTGGGTAACCACCTCAAAGTTCAGCAAAATCCACTTATTTATTTTCTAGGGTGTTGGATTCTCTTGCTTTTACTTCTTTGAACTCATTATTCTTAGATGACTTCTTAATTTATATGCTTGAAGTTTTGTTTGGTTTTGCTACCTTGGATCGATAGATCTTCTTTTAAGGCTTGTTTTGGTTTGCTTGAGTGGCTTCATTATTTATTTATTTATTTATTTCTTTACAGACTAGGAGGGAAGAATTTCCTGCTGAAATTCTGCAGAAGGCGGAAGAGGTCCTTGCTACCAACAACCAACGACTACCAACTAAACTAGTTGGCACCACTAGTGGCTTTACCAATCTTATTTTGTCTGCCACTTAACATAATTAAATTTAATCACCGGATTTCAACGTTGATTGTTGAAAGGCAGCAAATTAATTAATTCACGAAACATAATTTGACTCTCAGCTCAGAATAATTAGTCCTTCCCGGTTTCACTTGATTGGCCTCCAATCAAAGTCTTTTGTATTTGTTGCCAACATTTCAAAATTATCATCTTATGCTTGGCCACCATCTGTATGTTGTGTGGTGAGAATGATGAAACAGTAGATCATATCTTCCTGATGAAACATTCTTTCTCTAAACTATTTTGGCAATAGATATGCTCCAGAATCAATCCATCCCCCTACCATCCTTCATTGAAGAACTTTGGCTGAAGTGGAGACTTAAGATATGAGATAGATGGCAATATTTGGCTTGGGATTTTTATTTCAGACAGCTACTGGACCCCGTGGATTGAAAGAAATGACAGTTTCAAACGAGAAGCCACAGCCCCAACCTCCCTCCCGCAACGAGCGCAGCGATTACTGCAAAACTGAATGTCGTATGCGGAGGGACAAACCACACCGACGATTGAGGTACCGTGGTATTCACACTCTGGTTAACTCGAAACTTTTGAACATGAGAGTTCGACCCTGTTAAAGGTTGACAGAAACTTGTTTCCCTCTCTCAAAAGGCAGATCATGTTGCATCACTCTCGCAACGCGGTCTAGCTTTTAAATCAATCACTTAATCTGTAAGTAATGCCTGGTCCACTTTGTTCGTGGACTTTATTGTGGCCAACACCCTTTAATGGGTCAGGCTCCCCAGCCCTCATCCTGCCAAAACATTTTCTTCTTAATAAAGAATATTGGTGGCCATCCTATTAGATAATTTAATTCTTTATGTCTGGATCACGCTCCAATGTTCATATAAAATCAAATTATAAATAAACATACCTTGCGCCATCGTCTCGTCAATACGATGATCACATAGCCCACAGAGCGTTTGGTCTTCTTTCGCAGGTGGCTGATTTTCTCTCTCCTCACCCTCCTTAACATGGATAATCGATAGGGAATCGTCACACCTTCTTGAGAGTTGGAGAAAAGAGACCAGGCCATCTCTATTTATACTTGCACTTGTCTTGTCCCATCAAAAGATTTAATCTTAATTAAAGTTAAACTTTCAGTCTAAGCCTCATCAGGAATAGGACTCTTTAATTAATTGGACTCACTGTAATTGATTCAGAACATGTGGCTGACCCAAAGAGTTAAACCTGACTAAGTGATAATTAGATCATATTAGAAGTCAAATCCAACATATTCTTCCTTTTCATCGATAAAAAAAAAAGGGGACTTACTTAGGTTGAGTCTAATTAGGCTTCCTCTTGGGTTGGGCTGAGGCTTGGGATTGAATTTGAAAAGAATTTTAGGCCTAAGCCTAACCTGAAGCTCAAAACAATCTCTGGACCTAACTTGGGCAAGCGTATAGCCTAACCTGGCCCACTCGGCTATATTTCAACCATAGGAGGTAGTGGGAAAGGGAAGATATAAGAGAGTAACTGGGATTGGAGCTGTACCTTCTATGCAAAAGAAGGATTCAGCTTTTTTTATGTGAATATACCATTGAATCACTCACTATACAACTCTCAAAGTGCTCAAGATTGTCATTCATCACGTACACAAATCTCAAAGCGACCTATGGATGATCCAATGGCATTCGTGCAAAAGGACATTAACCTTTTTTTTTGTGCGAAAGATACACCACCGACCTGCAGCTTTTGTAAGCCACCACAAACACAAATACAGTAATAGGAAAGCTTAGATGAGGAGGTTAGTCGTCGGGTGATATTATTTTTATTAATGTCTTTTGGTCGACAGAAAGATAGGAATTTCTCTATTTCTTTACTCTCTTCGAGTTTGAATCCTTTAGAATTTTGACTATTTTATATATATTTGACAACGAAAAGAAGCCTTTGTATTATAAGCATTCCTCTCTTCTCCAACAAGCATATCAGTTGGGAGTGTATTTGGGTCACAAAAGTTGCCTCTATCTTCTATTAATGTTTCTTGGTGGGAGAAAAGAGAGAAATTCCTCTACTCTTTTCATGTTTGAATCCTTTGAAATTTTGATTGTTTTATATATGTTTGAGAATGAAAAAAAGCCTTTGTATTATAAACATTCCTCTCTTCTTCAATGAGCATATCAATTTGGAGTGTATTTGGGTTACAAAAAGTGGCCTTTGTCTTTCACTAATATCTCTTGGTGGAGAGAGGAAGAGAAAAATTCCTCTGTTCCTTTACTCTTTTCAAGTTTGAATCTTTTAGAATTTTGACTATTTTATACATATTTGAGAATAAAAAGAATCCTTTGTATTATAAGCATTTCTCTCTTTTTCAATGAATATATCAGTTAAGAGTATATTTAGATCACAAAAAGTAGCCTTTGTCTTCCATTAATATCTCTTGATGGAGAGAGAAAAAGAGGAATTCCTCTATTCCTTTACTCTCTTCATATTTGAATCCTTTGAAATTTTGACTGTTTTATACATATTTAAGAACAAAATGAAGTCTTTGTATTATAAGCATTTCTCTCTTCTCCAATGAGCGCATCAGTTCGAAATATATTTGTCACAAAAAGCATTAGGACTTATGTGAGAAAAGATAGGTTTTTGCTCAAGGATATATTTGGAAGCTAAAAGTACTTTAAGGACTTATTTGGTTCCTAGGAAGAATTTTTTACTAAAATATTTCTTCTAGAAAGTCAATGTTTGGATATATGATACTTGAAAAATAGTTTTATCTATTTGGTTCATCATTGGAAAGTGGCACATTTTAAAGTGGCTTATGTTTGATTGAGTATCTACTTTTTTGAGAAAGTTATATAAATTATCTATTATACCTTTAATAAAGAGAAAGATCTTATCCCATTCTATCCAAAAGCTTAAGGATACTTATTATCTCAATTCCCAATCGATGAAAAAGCGACTTTTCTATATCTCATATGGATTTTCTTTCTTTGAAATATGAAAATCTTATTCCCATGAAAAATTACTTTTCGATCTCTCTCCTTTAAAAACTCCAACAAAGATGAAGCATTTCTCTATTTTTCTGTTGACTATATTTTCTCCATCCTCTATTACATAGGGGATACTTTAAAAGTAAACTGAATAACATTTTGCCTATAGCACTAATTTGTTTTAGTGACATTTTAGTTTAAGCAATCATTCATCAAATTTTATTGACAAGCATACTTTAAGCAGAGGTATACAATTTATATACTTAAACATATAGGAATGAATGCATACAAGTAGCTTACTCCTGATAACTAATGACAAGGACTAAGTGCAAAGGTTGAAACATGTGATATTTAAGATACCTAAGCAAGCTAGTTTCATTAAGAACTTGTAGAGAAGTGCCAGACATGTTTCATCTAGCTTGAGTGCCGAGACTATTAAACATTGAGGATGCCTTTGTTTACTAATTAAGCCTTATGAATGTCTCTTGATCTACCTTGGTCATAAAATTCTAAAATCCTAGGGCACTAGGCTTGACAAAATAATTTCGCCAACTTCATTTAGTTTGCATCACATGACAAACACCTCTAGCATCATTACACCTAAAATGAAAAGCTTACCAAGATTTGAACACTAAACTTCTTGGGAAAGAGACTAACAACTACTTGAGATATGCTTCAGTCAACAAGACTACAGAAGTGCTCCTAGAAGTAACCTGAAAAATATGAAATGTGACAAGTTTCTGAATGTCGATAATATATGATAGTGCACATATAACCAAAGAACATTTCAAATAGGTTATCACAAAGGCTAACCTTTTTTGAGAATTATTAAGAAGAATAGTTAATTATTAAGTAATAGACATTGTTGAGTTAAGGCTCCAGGGATGCTGATGTGGCTGAGGATGGAGGAAGATTCAGATGTCGGGACACCAAGACAGACCTGCGAAAGAAGTCCACTCATGCCGGAGGTGGGGGCTTCCGATGGGGGACCCTCCAATACTTAAGTTAACTAGAGCTTGAGCACAAATAGAGAGAGTATGAGGATTGAGAGTAGTTTGGATTGGCTTACTAGAGCTTGCCTGAGGGTCTCCTCATTATCTTCTTATATAGGGAGGTGCCAGAGTTTATTATTCCTAGGTTTGTAGGTTGCCAGGCCTGGGCTTATTAGTGGTTAGTCATGGGTGTTTATTACATCCACATGGCCATGTTCTAGAAGTTGGTTAAAAGATTCTAATAGATTGCCTATATGGTCTAATGAGTTGATGGATTGAGATTGGCCCATGGCTGAAGTGCCGTCTCGATCAGATCGGTATTGGTACAGATTATGGGACCCTATTCTTGGTAGTTGACGGGATCCCAACCCAAAGGTTGGAGTCAACTGTGGATCTCATCCCTGTTGACAATGGGATATCAACCTAGAGGTCGATAGAGTTCCGACCGAAGGTCGGCTGAGGATTGATCCAAAGGTCGATTGATGTTTGAGCTGGTGCGGCTATTTTGCTTTAACTTTTGTGTGATGGATCCGAAGGTCTCTACAGTCATCCTGATATTTCATCGGCCCAAAATTTTTGGAGATGTCTCGAGATTCATGGTTGAGGTGGCATGACTCCACAACACTTATCCCCTACTTTCGAGTTCGAAGTGGTCATCTTGGGTAAAGGAGTAGTAGTCCTTAGAGCTTGACCAAGTGGATGAATCTGAGCTACTTAATCTCTAAACAAATTATTGCATCACTTGTTAAGATTTTCTTTTGATTTGACAAGTCGCTTTGTGAATCATGGCTTAATGATTTGGAAAGATTTGGCACCTCAAAAATCTTGATGCATTTATGAGGTATAGGCGGCTCAAGGCAAACTACTATCTCAGCTTCAAAAGCTACTTTTGGTGGTTATGGTCCTGTTAACTATGGAGTGCCACCTGTTGAACATCAATTGGCCTGGCACTATTTCTCATGGATTAGTTGACATGGTTGAATCAAAGTGGTGGTGTGTCAAAGGGCCGCGAGGTTGGACGGCCTTGATTGAAGATGCACGATAGGGATCTAATGGATCAGGGCTTTGATCAGGGCCATCGAAGGTTGGTTTAAATAGGCCCCCCTCCTCATTGTCTCTATTTTCTGGTTGCGAGTTGCTTTCTATGTCCCAATTCAAAGTTCTCCCCACCACTGCATCTTTTTTCTTCTTCTCTAATTTCAAGGAGTACTCTGAGTGTCTGAGAGACTTTTCCCGCCTAGAATTTTACTTTTCGATAGATTTTCTCGTCCTTCTTTCTCACACTAGTTTGCTCTCCCTTCTTTTCTTTCTTTTAGTCTTTTCTTAGAATGTCTTCTGATAGAGAAGATCGGGGTGAAAGTCAATGGGGTGAGTGTAGCTCTTGGTCGCCTCCTTTCCGATCTAGGCCTGAGAGGATCCCTTGGTCTACTGCTACAAGTGCTTCTTCATCCAGGCATCGGAGTTCTTTCGGACCTGGGGGGAGGAGTTATCCATCACGACCTCCAGGGATTTTTGTCTCAGTATCACATTCTTTCTGATTTTCAGCTTGAAGTTTTGTATTGGATTTATCGTGTCTTGTTGGCTCCAAAGGGTCGAGTCTCATTCTACGAGGAGACTCTCCGAGCAGGTCTTCACTTGCCCCTTCACCCCTTTGCCTCCAATCTTCTTGATTTTTATGGCATCCTTCCGATTCAGGTCACCCCAAACTCCATTTGGATGATTTTTATTTTCATTGTCTTTTGTTACCTATTCTGTACTCATCCAAGGACTTTCCTCTTCAAGGTATTATTCATTTTGAAGAGATGCCCTTATGATAGAGGGTGGTGGTACTTCAGTCTTTGCCAAGGGTGCAAGTTTATCAAGGATCTCCTTTCTTCCGTTCATGATTGGAAGAGGAGATTTTTCTTCATTTCGTTCGATCTTCCCTAGGGTTTTGATTGGGTCTAGGGCAATCCCAGGCTTTCTCCGAATAATGAAAAATCCATCTTCCCTAGAGATGTGGAGAACTTCAATAAATTTATGGGCATAGAGGTACCAAGGCTAAGCAAAATCTTGAGTAAGCAGGCACCCTACGATCCTGGCCTCAGTCTGGCTCCTCAGGATATGTTCGAGTTCTTTATTTAGTTTCATCGATTATCTAATCTTTATCTTAATTGATTTGATGTTAACTTGCTATTTTTGGGGTTGCAGCAATGAGGCCCACCACTAAGATGATCAACCTCTCCTTTCGAAAGAAGAGGCCAAACTCTCGTTTGAGGGAGGGTGCTTCGAAGAGGTCGAGATCGATGACTTCTTCAGTTCCAGCTCCATCGGCTTCTTTGGATTCGGTCGAGACCTCCAGCACAAATGATGTGCAGTCAATGATCGTTGCATTGCTGTTGGGGGTAGCTCTTCCAATCACTGTAGAGTCTGTGAGCAACATCCTCACCACCCCCTCTATGGACTTCATCGCCAGTCTAATCTAGGTCGCCCCCTGTCTGTTCGATGTCTCCGGTTCTCTAGCTTAGTAGGAGGTGGGGCCTCCATTATCGACCTATGAGGAGGAGTTCATCACAATGGCGAAGAGACTCTGAAGGGATGCTTCACCTCTTAAAAACTAGTAAATTCTTCAAGAGTTTATTGGGATGATGCTGCTGGCAGTTGATTGGTTTAGAACTAAGGCCCGACCTTCGGATAAGACCTCGGCTTCTTCATTCATGGAAATCATAAAGGTAGGTTTTGGACTTTCTTGTTCCTCCTTTCTTTATTTTGACGTTCTTTGATCTCAGTTTCCCCTTATAGCTGGTGCACGATGTAGTCCAGATCAACAAGATCACGTCGGACTAGGCCGGGTGAAGGGGAAGCTGGAAAGGGATATCTAGGTCGTGGAGGCCAAAAGAAAGGATTCAGAGGATGGCACCTCCAAGGCCCAGTCCAAGCTTCAGGTTGCTCAAGAGGAGATCGTGTAGTTCGATAGCCTCCTCACTATGGAGCACGGTCTCTTGGAGGTGTAGCAAAGGAGAGTTGTTGATCTTGAGGCAGAACTTCAATGGGAGGTGAGATCGACTGAAGAAAACATCATGTCATTGGAGGGTCAGGCAGAGGCTAATAAGACAAAGGCGGTTGTTGAAGCCAAGCTGAAGGCCATTGATGATTATAAGGCTTTAGCAAATTTTTAAGTAGAAATCATTACGGGCTCTTTAGCTGCCTTCGATTACGATCTTGACTCTTGTTACGCTCAGATAATACACTTCTTCCCCGAGGTCGATATCAGTCGACTTGATCCATATGTAGATGTCAAGGAAGAGGGTGAACAGTAAGCTGGGGAATCGGTCGAGCCCATCATGGAACTTATTGCAGCTAAGCCTCCCCCCATAGTTGGGCCTACATTTGATGAGCCACCTACCCTCAAAGGTCCCACCATTGAGCCAATAGTGGTGGAAGTTTAGATCGATCCCGAGCCAATCATCGATGTCGAGGTGCTGTTTGATAAGTTCTGAACTTTTCTTTGTCTATCCATCTTTTGTACTCTCCTTCGGTGACTTTGTAAATGAACTTTCAACAAATGAATGAAGTGTCTTTACCTTCTGAATTCTGTTGTTCTAATAGAATTTTCTAAGTATCGGGCTTCAGCGATCATCCGATCTCCTAGACAATCTTTAGGTGATTGGGTGAGTATGGAAATGGTCTTCCAATGCTCTCTTCAGATGTCGGTTCATTGAAATTCATTCTAGTGATGCCGAGTTGGAGACTTTGGCTTGCATATTCAGATGTTTCCCAAGGTATTTCTTAGTCATTCTTTGAGGGCATTGTCTTAGCTTGAGTTCCAGCATTTCCAAAGCTGTCGATGTCATGTCGGTCTAGGCCTCGAAGATCTTGGTCAGAATCAAGATATTTCCAAGGGATTGATTTTTGATCTATTAGTTAAGCTTTTTCTGTATTTATCCACTTATCGCTTCATGACTTCAGCCATCTTTAAGAAAGGAGAGACGTTCTCGAGAGAATATATCTGGGAAATGTTCTCGAGCCCATCCTAGCTCATCACGTGGTAGATTTCGGTGAGTTTCAAAGCATCTTCATGTTAGATGTATACACTAGAAGTCAATTAGGCCGACACATGTAATCTTTCTTAAGACATAGTTTATAATTTTGACTTATTAATGAAATAAAATTTGAGTTATTTATCTATTCATATTATGTGATGTGTCTATGAATCATCCAATGAATTAACAAGATGATAACACATATTCTTAAGAATTAAAAATTTGAGGCATGTGTCATTGATGATTAATTCATAAACTGCTCCCAACCATAGGATTATCATAGAGATGATGATCGATCTAGATAGGTTGGTGCATGGATCACTTTCTTAGAGGTAGATGAGTCTCGAATCTACATTATGGAGATATTAAGCGAGAGTACAGGTGCTTGTTAGAGAACAAGAATATCGAGTGTGACCAATATGAGTAGTCATTTGGATATCTACTTTTCATCGTGACATACTTGATGCTACAGTAGTGTGAATAATTTCAAACCTACGGTTCTTTGACTATTCACAATGAGGTTGCTGTAGTTTGACTACATCATAACTCAATTTTTTAATTATATGGAGTCTTAAGGTGTATGTTGACTACAATAAGTTCATTGTAGAAATAGAATGTGTACCTAAATAGAATTTATCGATCCTGATAGTGAGGGAGAAATTCTATAAGGATCATGAAACTGAGTTCGAAAGTTCAGGGTCATGAAAGTGTGAATGATGGAAAGAAGTTTTCATAAGATTTCACTAAGAACTCAAGTTGATTGAATCTTACATATGATAAAAATCAGGTTGATGAGTTATCCATAACCATGATCTTATTGGAACTTATGATAAAAAATCGAATCACACGACAACTGCATCTAGAGGTTCATCTATTCAGTTCTGCTGGATTGCCACTACAGACTGCTAGATATCACTGATGGATTGTAGGATCAATTGAGAATTATTTGATGATCAATAATTCTAAAATTGACTGAATTGAAAAGGTTCCGATCTATTGAAAAGAGTTTCAATAATATTATTGATGGAGATCACAATATATCCTACTACCAGACAGAATTGAACATATAAGGTCACACACAAAAAAATTGATCTAGGATTAAGCAATTAGACTCACACGGTTTAATTGGGTTAAGGATTTGAGAAATTCAATTGGGTTTAGGATGTTAGGATCTAAACACCGACGTTAGGATCCAGAGATCAGCCATGATCTCCTTGTGGAAGAAACTCGGTGCAGAAAATCGATATGGAAACACCTAACCTGGTACCACAGCAACACTTCATGCATGGAGATCTGATCTCCATGGCATCCAGTAATAAGAAACCTCCACACCTAATCCTAAGCATGAAGAAAAAGCACAAACACCACCTTGGGTGATCTGAACACCCACCTTGGATGGGGCGCCTCCCTCAAGGAGGCACCCCTTTTCTCTTGAATTCTCCTGGAAGGAACAGCTACCTAGAGAGAAGAGAGAAAAAGGTTATGGGAGAAAAGCCGTATTGTATTTCTTGTTCCATTAACTGTTACAATAATGGGTTTACATACCCTAGGGTTTCCCAAACCCTAATAAATCCTGGCACAAAATTTTTCTGGCTAATCCATATGAAAGCACTCATCGAGCCCATATACACCCATGTCTCACATGCTCTCATCCTCTTAGACTAAATCTTAGTCCATACATGAATTAGCCACCCTTAGAACTCATAAACCGAAGCCCCAAGCCCCTAGGATCAAAGCCCAATCCTAGACCCAAACAGAAATCCCATGCAGTTCTGTCTGTAAAAATCGAGTCGACTCCACCTGAGACTGAATCGACTCACCTACATCTGAGTCGACTCATCTCAGAATTGAGTTGACTCCTCTGTATGCCAACCCTACATGTCCGAAATGCAGCTCTTTGTTTGGCTGTTCCTCTGAGATCGAGTCGACTCGAACTGAGATTGAGTCAACTCGACTGTCCTAAAGCTGCTTCTTCTCCACAGCTTCATCCTAGGATTGCTCCCGTCCTAGTCCTAGAACCCAAACATGATCCTAGCCTCCCAGAGTTATTGCAGTGACTCCTTTTATGGCCTCTCAAGGCTTGAGAGCACCACACATGCACAACAATCTCCACCTTGGTGCCCTCAAAAACTTGATGATCACCACTCTTCACTGAGCTCCAATCCTCTACACGACCTGACTAATGAGGAGTGAAGCCAACTGCATAGACTTCCTCGCCATCGTAGTATATCTCAGTCCTGAAGTTTTTCAGAAGACTACCACCGACTCCCTTATGGCTGAAGATCTCGACTTGCATCCGGACACCTCTCTTGTAGGTCCTATCATCAGCGGTTGTATCCATCACTGTTCTAGCAGCTACTCCCGCTGCTGCCTCTGTGACTCCACCTGTCGCACCATCAACAACTCCACCTATGACTCCTAACCACTGCAGCTCCAATGACTCAGCTTGTCGCTGCTCTGGTGGCTCTAGTCACCACTGGACCAATGGCTCTTACCACCGCTGCTCCTGCAACATGCTTCGCTGCAGCATCGAAAATTTGAAGTGACCGCAGCTCCTGCCTCCAACCCACCTATGGTCCATGCTAGTGGAAATCTCCTCATAGGTCTTTGGATCCTCCCTGCATCCTGTCGTCGCTGTATCATCTAACCCTGATGCATACACCTCTAGGTCCATTCCTGGTGCCCTCTCACCACTGTTCGAGCGTGTGGGAGACTCCACCTCTCTCTGCACCTCCTCACCTAGAGCTCGTGCTATGGTCATGGTTTTCATCATCACCCATGAAAGAACTTCTCTCCAGTGCTTCTCCTCCTCCATGTGTGGATGCACCTGTGCTCGGTGCTCCACCTCCTTATGATCCGGTGACCCTGCAACAGACAAATCCGATAAATGCACCATCCTTCTGCTCGACAGCCGCATGAACTATTGCCCTGAACTTTCTTGGAGAATCTGCAGCTTTCTATGCCAGCACTTGCTGCATACTGAAACCCTCTCCACCTGAAACTGAAGTCCCCCTGATGTCATAGAAGCCGACTCCGTAACCAAGTCCCCGAGGCCAACCACCCAACGCTGTCCTGCTAGGCCTGCCATTGTACCTCGAATATCATTACTGTCCCTTCAGATCCTCCACACTCCTCAGACCCCTCTGAAGCCATCTCGGATACACCGCACCACAGGGGCTCCTCTAAAATCCAAGAACTCATCCAGCTCTTCAAACCCAATGACTGAACCCTGAGATCAGCTGTGCAACGTTGCCCTGTTGCATGTCCAGCTGCACCTCGATCGCTACTGCTCTTGTCTCAAACCCTTTACATGTCATGGACCCTTCCAAAACTACCTAGAGATTGTCCTCCACCTTTGAATTAGTAATAGCATCCAAGGATTCATTCCCTTCCTTTTTCTCCCATGCACCTCTTTTCACAGAACTCCACCATGATCCGTCATCCTCCAACCATTTCATCAAGACTGCCTCCAATCTGAGTTGGACCAACAAATCCTCTATCTCACCCTTCCACACTGAGAAGCAACCCCTTCTCATCAACCCTGTCAAACTCCACCTCCATCCTGCTACTTATGGTTGGCCAAACTACAATCACAACAAAGGTAAACCAGTTTAGAGAGACTTATACCTTGGAACCATATATGCAGATCTATTTTCTTTGATGGATCTCCTTCTTCTTCCTCCCAAACCCATGGTGCTTTTCTTCTTTACTCCATCAAGTACTGGAACCTTGGACCCAGCAAGAAGAAAAGATCCTTGAAGAATCAACTTGGAGTTCTTGTAATCTTGCGCTACCTTGTACTGAACCTTATGTTCCATCACCTCTTCCTTCTCATCCATGCCCATCCTAGCTCTGATACCAATTGTTAGGATCTAAACACTGATGTGAGGATCTAGAGATCAGCCATGATCTCCTAATGGAAGAAACTCAGCATGAAAAATCGATATGAAAATGCCTAACCTGGTACCACAGCAACACTCCATGCATGGAGATTTGATCTCGATCCAGCAACAAGAGACCTCCACACCTAATCCTAAGCATGAAGAAAGAGGGCAAACACCACCTTGGGCGATCCAAACGCCCACCTTAGATGGGGCGCCTCCTTAAGGGAGGTGCCTCCCTTCTCCTAGATTCTCTTGGAAGGAACAACTACCTTAGAGAGAAGAGAGAAAAAGGTTGTGGAAGAAAAGTCATATTGTATTCCTTGTTCCATTAACTATTACATAATGGATTTATATACCCTAGGATTTCTCAAATCCTAATAAACCTTGACACAAAAACTTTCCTGACTAAGCCACATGAAACAATCACCGAGCCTATGTACACCCATGTCTCACATGCTCTCATCCTTTTGGACTAAATCCTACTCCATACATGAATTAACCACCCTTGGAACTCATAAACTCGAGCCCCAAGCCCCTAGGATCAAAGCCCAATCCTAGACCTAAATAGAAATCTTGTGTAGTTCTATCCGCAAAGATCGAGTCGACTCCACCTGAGATCGAGTCGACTCACCTGCATCCAGTCGACTCATCTTAGAACCGAGTCAACTCCCCTACATGCCAACCCTGCATGTCCAAAATACAGCTCTCTGTTTGGTTGTTTCTCTGAGATCGAGTTGACTCGAAATCAGATCGAGTCGACTCGACTATCCTGAAGCTACTTCTTCTCCACAGCTGCATCCTAGGATTGCTCCTGTCCTAGCCCTAAGACCAAAATCCAATCCTAGCCTCCCAAAGTTGTCGCCTTGACTCCTCTCATGGCCTCTCAAAGCTTGGGAGCACCACACATGCACAACATAGGAATACTATGCTAGCACATGGTTAAATCCAAATCCTCTTTAGACTTGAATCCCTATGAGATAGGGATTGGACCAAGTCAATTGTATATAATATGGACAGCCAAGAGTTAGTTTTTCATTATAATTAAAGTTGGAAGAAATTGAGCTCGTGCACAATTGGATTGGACCTAGGGGGCACCAACTATTGGCGCCCCCTTTGGCCTTATGCGATAAGGATTGAGATAACTAGATGGGGCACATGCCCCATCAGGTTTTGACAGTAATAAGGGCAAGTGGAAGAAGCCCATGAGTCCTAGTGAGAGTTGGTTTTGATTTCTTATGAGATAAGAATGTGATTTGATCAAAATCCTAAATCAAGTAGAACTTTTTTTTGTTAGAAATTGTATCCCAAAGTCAATCGTCAGTCTATTGACGATTATGCTCATATTTATAAATTATATATAAATTTTATGAATAAAAGTTATTTGACTTTTTCATTATATTTTGTCCATCTTCTTTGAACTCCTGTGTTATGATGAAATCCTTAGGACTATATTTAATCGACAAAGGAGGATTTGTCATTTAGTCCTTAAAACATGTTCGCGACCAAATGATATACTGTTAATAGGATGATAACAATATCAAGTATAGATCATTGTGTGCCATATTGGTTGGTTATCCTCTTAACCAAAGAGTGTGGAGACACTGATATGATATGCAGGTGGAATGTAGAAATATATTTACACCGAACGTGATTAATTACGGAGCATTCTGCTGTCAAGAGTAGCTCGCGAAGAGTATGGGTATAAATATCTCTCTGACCTAAGATCACCACGGTGACTTGTAAGCAACTCACTGTACTTGGGTATCGGACTATCTGAATTTCTAATTCAGTGATGAAAGATTTTTCGATACAGTCAAATACTTATCAAGTCGGTGCGTGAGTCAAGATGGGATTGACCCCTTTGAATAAGTAGGAGTTAATGCATCAGTATATTTTAATTAGTAAAATCTTAGCTAGGATAATCCATGTGATGGATTTGAAAGGTTGAAATACAATGTGGTTGACTATTTTAGGATTGACAGTTAAACCCTAGGTCATCTTGAGCATTAGGGTCAAAAAATGAATTATACGGTAACTATATGCCAGTAGATTCTAGAATATTTCTTTGCAATCTTTCAGCCTATCCGGACGTCAGGTCTCATTGCTAGATGTTACATTGATTAGTATAGAAAGTTATTTTATGCTACTGACTTAGGTTTGAACTTATGAGATCACACATATTAGAAGATTCGGTTTGATCGGATGGCTGAAGAGTTCCATTGGATTGGGGCTCTAGTGAAGAGTCCCACTGGATTGGGACTCTGGAGAAGAGTCCCACTAGACTGGGACTCTGCTATCTGGGACTCTGCTATTAATGAAAGATCTAGTGATAATTAGATTGCTAATTAACTTAATTGATTAAGCAAAGAGGTTCAGATCAAGTTTACTTGAATTGAATTCAGTCTGACTTAGATTGAGTCTGATTTGATCAAGCCTAATTGCAAGAAAACTTATTCCTGATTTGATCAGGACTTGAGTTTAATTAATTTTAATTAAGTTAGAAATTTATTAAGGTGATTATGTTCCTAATTAGATTAGGCTCCTTCCTCTCATTAGGTTAAACCAAATCTGATTTGATTTGAAATCAAATTAAAAATGAAGAGTCTCAACCAACTAGGACTCTCTCCCTTACGCATGCCCTAGGTCCCACGCCATCTTTTTAATACAAAATGGGTTTTGCATGAGAACTTTGGGCATGAAAAAGGAGGGTATAGAGAGGGGTGGGTGGCTATCATGATGAGTCATGGTCCTTATCTCCTTCCTGATTTGGATTCGATCTGAATCAAAAATAGGGAGATAAGAAGGAAAGAGATCGATTTTGTTTGAAAAGTTGGATGGCACCAACATTAATTTTCTATATGCGTTGGAATTTTTGATAGGCATGAGAAAGATCTAATTTCTTTCTCATGCCATCATAAAAGTTGACAAAAATTGGGACGCCCCATATGGATGTGGTGTGGAGTTTTATGGCACCTCCTCTTGACCCAAAATCCTAACACCCATCTATATAAAGGGCGTCCAACCATATGAGATCTAGTTGAAAGTTGTTTCTTCTCCATAACTCTCTTCTCTCTTCCTCAATTAATTCTTCTCCCTCTCTAGAGCATCTAAGAGATCAAAAAAAGATGAAAAAGATTAGCCTTCAAAGATCCTTGTGAGCTAGCACTCCCGAGGAGCCTGATCAGCATCCGTACTTCGTGTGGACAATCTGTAGAGGTCGGACATCTTTATGCAACTGTAAGCAATCTAAAAGAACTCTTATCCATGCAATACACTTATGAAGATCAATAATCCATGCTTTGATAATGAGTTCTGAACTCGTTAGATCAGGCTTGGTTAGATCTAAGGGTTAGATCTAGTCTACAATATTGGTATGATCGATGTAGATTTTATTTTTCAGATCTAAAATTTATATTTAATCATATTAGAGATCTTGGCATGGTAGTTTAGATTAGATCTTGTGCATGTAATATAGGTTAAATTATTTAATCTATCAAGATCTTTTGTAAAATTTTAAAATTGCATGCATAGAACTCTCACTATTTTCTTCAATTGGTATCAGAGCCTCGTTTGATATGATATGATTTCATATGTTTTTAGATCTGATTTTATGTTATTTAGATTAGATCTAAATAAGTTTTATTTTAGATCTGATATTTGATCAGTCTTGTACATATTAGATTAGATGATCTGAGTAGCAAAGTACTCAGATTGGATAATCATCGGACCGTCTGATCATAGGAGCAAGTCGGGTTACATGACCCTCTCCTCCCATTTAATAGGGTGCTCGTATGGTGTGTAGGGGTGCCACTATGAGGTCCCGTGAAGAACAACGTGAAAAGAAGAACTTACTTTTCTGCAAAATCCTAAATCTTGAAATCTTAAGATTTATTGTATGTGATACAAATTGAAAAAAAATAATAACATCTAATCTAAATGATTAAAATTATTTTAATAAGATTTATGATCATAAAAAATTTAGATATGATTTAAAAAAAAATTATGATTTAATGTAAAATATTTACATGAGGAATAGTTTCAAAAACTTAACCTAAATCCATGTTGATGCTGAACTTAATTAAGAATTAAGTATAGAATCGATTAGATCTAGAATTGTGATTTAAGATCTAATGACATTGCATAAAATATGAGGGCATGGGTTAGCTCAAATCAGGTCCATTTAATTAGGTTAGACCTAAGGTTAGAATCAAAGAGTTAATGGATCATGTAGAAAATTGATTAAATCTAATCAAATATTGAATTAGATTAAATCTAGATTTTCTCTAGAACCAATACAATAATTATAGATGGTCAAGTCTATGTCTTTGATTAGATCAAAGGATCTTGATTGAGGCTTAATGGTTAAATTCGAATCATTAGACTGGTCAAATCGAAACTAATTAACTAATTGGTGTCTAAGATAAGTTTTGTATTTCAATAGGTGGTTTTTAATTGGGAGCAGCTTATCTGACTATTTTGGTGGTGTCTAAGGTAAGCTTAGCATACCCTTCTATCGATCTCACTTATCTGATCAATTTAGTAAATTATATTTTGATTAGATTGTTAAGTGATTCGAGTTGATCCATGCCATTAAGGTTGATCAGTGTGACTGATTTAGATACCATTTCAACCAGCATGATCCTAATTCAATTCAATGACTTGGTGAAGTCAGTGAGAGGATTGTGGTTTATTGGTTGATCTCTTCTCTTAATTTATAAATTAAAATTTCTAAATTATTAGGTCCCAAAATCAGATAGTTATGGTGATAAGTAAATCATTGCCTTCCATTAAGTTGGATGATAATAGATCTATTAGTAAGATGATCATTGGAGGTCCAAAGATCTGGTGCTCATCTACTATTAAAATTATCATTCATAATATGATGGCTCAGTGGAGTCTCTCTAGCAAGTGATCCGATTAGTCGGTCAAAGTCGGACCTGATTATTTGGTAGTTAGATTCTTAAGTATGATCATGTTAATGGTTGGATCTAACCAGAGCTTGTAGAGAAACCAAAGTCAACTGAAAAGTTACCTGAGACTCAATCAATTACTAAAAATTGATAAAATAATTGGTTAAAAATTTACCATAGATGCACATGGGTGAGCCGATCAAAGTCGGATTCATATGCAGTCTATGTGGATTCTAGTACCCACTAAAGAATTAAGGTAAGTCCTTGAATTAGAGGTAGAGGCTACCAATTTATATAAAATAGTGGGAGAATCTTTAGACTAAAGTCCATATCTTTAGGCTTAATTAATTTATATACTGATTAGGTTTTGATTTTTCTTTGTACAGTCATGGCCTCAAACTTGTCGCTCCGATCACTGTTGGATAATGAAAGTTGATGGGATCCAATTTCGATAGCTGATATTAAAATTAAAATAATCTTAGAGTACGAGCAGATCTTGTACGTCTTTACAGATCCGGCACCTGAGAAGCCTGCTCCTAATGCTCGTGGTACAGTTTGAGATACTTGAAGTGGCTCAACGACCACACCATGGTGCGTTGTATAATGCAGACTGCCATGAACAATGAGTTTAGTTAAAAATTTGAAGAGACACAGCTAGAAGATATGCTCAAAATGTTAAACGAGTCTTTGGTACTCCCGACGATGTTAAGCAGCATAAGACTAGTTGTGCCATTTTAATGCTTGGATGAGGGAGAGAGCATCGATTACCAATCATGTATTGTATATGATCGAACAGATTGAGCATTTGAACAAGCTCGGTTTTCTCTTACATGAATATCTTGAGAAGGATGCGATCCTGAATTTTCTATCCAAATCTTACCTGCCATTTCTCAATCATTTTCGAATGATGAAGCCTGTAGTTAACTACCATGATTTGTTGGGGTTGCTACAAACTTTTGAGAAAGATCACCAGCTCCACAAGGAGACAGTAAATGTAGTGGGAGGATCTTCTTCGGGTGGGCATCATTCCTTTAAGAAAGAGAAGAAAAAAAATAAAAGATACAAAGTACTGGGAGTCTGACCCAGAAGTCTTAATCCAAGATCAATCAAAGTCAGAAAGAGTGCTTCTATTGTAGGAAGCAAGATCATTGGAAGAGGAACTATCCTCAATACATAGCTTTTCTTGATCCGAACAGATTGAAGAAGAAGAAGCAATCGGTTATTGGATAAGGTAATTAGATGAAACACCTTGTAACTTCTCAGTTTTTGATACAATGACCTGGGTATTGGATACTGGTAGTTCTATTGACATTTACAATTCATTGTAGGAATTTCATATCAGTAGGAGATTTGAAGATGGTGAGAGATTCCTGAACGTTGGAGATGGAAGATCAGTTTCAGTTCTAGTCTTAGAAATTATCAAGCTTGTATTCGATTCTCATTCTATTGTTCTTAGCGATTATCATTTCTGTCCTATTTGCTTATTGAATGTCATTTCTGTAGGCCTTTTGGCCAAAGCAAATTATGAAATTTCAATAAAAAATTTTTTTGTGATATCATTTTGAATGGTGTTACTGTGATGTGTGGATAGTTGAACTAGGATATTTATGTTGTATCACGGCTTAATGTAATGTACATGTCTAATAAACACTCTAGAATAGTTGATATCATGGATGCTTACCTTGACATTGTAGGCTAGGTCATATTAACAAGAACAGGATGAACAGATTAGCTCAAAAAAGAATTCTTGATAACAATGATTATAAATCGTTATCTACCTGTGAGTCTTGTTTACTTGAAAAGATGACCAAGTCACCTTTTACTAGAAAAGGTGAATGAGCCAGTGATGTTCTGGATCTTGTACATACTGATGTATGTGGACCCATGAGCACTAGTGCCAGAGGAGGTTATCACTATTTTATTATGTTCACAAACGACCTATCTAGGTATGGGTACGTCTATTTGATGAAATACAAGTCTGAATCATTTAAAATATTTAAACGATTTTGTAATAAGGTAGAAAATAAATTAGAAAGAATATTAAAACTCTTCGATCAGATCAAAGAGGTGAATATTTTTTGATGAATTTTTGATATATCTTGAGGAGAATGAGATTCTCTCTTAATGGATATCTCCTGGAATGCCATAACACAATGATGTATCAAAAAGAAGAAATCAAACCCTGTTGGACATAGTTCAATCCATGATGGCTTTCTAGTCTATCAATTCTTTTTGAGGATATGCACTCGAGTTGGCTTGCTATATACTTAATAGAGTTCTTAGTAAATCTATAAGTAAATACCATATGAGATATGGACAGAACGTAAGCCAGTGCTCTCTCATCTTAGGATTTGGGGTGTCTGAGTTATGTCAAATATTTGAAAATGGACAAACTCAAAGTCAGATCTGATAAATATATTTTTATAGGATATCTCAAAGAAACTAAGGAATATTATTTCTATCTTATTGATGAACAAAAAGTCTTTGTTAGCCTTAGGGCAGTCTTTTTGAAAAAAATTTCTTGGGAAAGGAATTGAAGCCTCTAAGGTTGAATTTGAGAAAGTTCAACAAGTAGAACCGACACAATCTAGTGAACCCACAGAATCAGATTTGATGATGTCAAATCTGAAACCTATTGTAGAGACACCATTAAAGAGATCTAATAGAGTATCATGTCAACTAGACAGATACTACGATTTCTTGGTTTGAGACAGAAATCTTATTGAACTCGATAAGAACAATGAAGATCCGATCACCTATATGGATGCAATGCAGAAGTCCGACTCTAATAAATAGTTTGAAGCTATAAAATTCAAAATGGAGTCCATGAAGGTCAATGATGTATAGATATTAGTTGACCCACCTGAAGGGGTTAAACCCATAGGGTGTAAATAGATCTTCAAAAAGAAGAGGACCGTAGATGGAAAGGTAGAAACCTATAAAGCCCGTTTGGTTGTCAAGGGTTATCATCAGTATTATGGTATTGACTATGATGAGACATTTTTTCCTATGACAATACTAAAATTCGTTCGAATTATTCTTGCGATAGTGGCATATATAAACTATGAAATTTGACAAATGGATATGAAAATAGTTTTCTAAATAGAGAGTTAAAAGAAAAGGTGTATATGATATAGCCTGAAGGTTTCATATCCACATATGAGTTCAAAGTGTGTAAGCTTCAGAGATCTATCTATGGATTGAAGCAGGTATCTAGGAGTTGGAACATGTATTTTAATAAGGTTATCAGAACGTATGGCTTTGTTAGGAATGGAGAAAAATCCTACATTTATAAATGGATAAATAACTCTATGATTGTATTTCTTGTTCTATATGTGGATGATATTTTTTTAATCAAAAATGACATCCCTGAATTAAAAGAAATAAAAATCTGATTATCATCTCAATTCTCTATGAAGGACCTGAGAGAAGCATCCTACATCTTTGAGATAAAAATCTATAGAGATAAATCGAAAAGATTGCTTGGATTGTCCCAATCCACGAATATAGATACCGTACTGAAGCGGTTCAGCATGAAAAATTTCAAAAAAGACTATTTCTCGATAGATCATGAAATTTTCTTTCGAAGAAAGATTGTTCGATAACTCCTCTAAAGAGAGATCGTATGAGTAAATTTATATGCTTCGACAGTGGATTCTATAATGTATGTCATGACATGTATAAGACTAGACGTGGCATATGTTGGGAATAGTATCCAAAA
>KE505139.1:472356-483551 GCA_000441515.1 Elaeis oleifera
ATGAAATATTTGTGATGAAGAAAGCTAAAATAATTTTTATTAATTGATAATTCATGTACATATACAAAAATGAGTACAACCGTCAACAGACTGACGATTGGCTTTGGGATACTATTCCCAACAGGACCCATCATCCATAAAACAAGCAGTGAAGAAGAAGATAGCCTCCTCTCATAGTGGCTCTTCATCCAAAAGGATGAAGGGTAGCACGTCTGTGCCTCCTGCTTCCAACCAATCTCCTCCTCCCTCTAGGGCTCTGGGTGATCCAATGAGACTCTGGACGGGTACCCTCCCACCTGTGGGTGAGATGGGGAGCACCTGGATTGCATTGGAAGCCTCTACTGTAGTAAAACTTCATTGGATCAAGGAGTATAAGGCCTCCATAGACTTCTGAGAGAAGCTGGTTGATGCCTCCACCGATGCCTTCACCCAGGGCTTTAAGAATTGTAAGGCCCACCTCAGGCGTATGGTGCTGAAGTTGGATCTCATGCAGCTTTGTCTCAATGACATCAATGAGAAGGTGGGGGTATTTTCTTCAAACGAAGATTAGGTCTTCATCCTTCTTTTTCCTACTGCTTCGGTGCCCTCTTGGGCACCATTTTTGTAATAAAATTTTAGGTAAAAATGTATTTTCTTCACATATACCTTTTTCTGAATGTCTTCTGACTTCTTACGAACATGTTTTGCCAAAGCCTTTGATGTTTTATGCTCACACAATGGTGAAGGTATGGGCTTCGGATGATGTCCAATCTCTATCGTCGAAAGAAATGTTAAGATACTTGGGTTCTCCTCCATAGAGGTCGTGGCTTACCCGATAAAGACTCCTAAAGTCTCTTCCAAACTAACTTTTGGCTATGTTTCTGCCAAGCCATTTCATCAATGTATTTGACCTCAGTTTTTATTATTGGATTATTTCTGAGACTTTCACTTGTGGAAGGTCCTAAGTTGGGTCAAGATATCTCCTTATTGCCAATACTTTGCCGACTAATGTTTCAGAGGTCTTAGCCTAAGCTGAGATATCTTTGAGGGTTCGATCCGCTAATCCAATCATCAGGATTTAGTTTGATATTTGAATATCCTGTAGCCTTCGTTGCCATTAGCAATTTGTCTGGCCTAGTGCTTGAGGTCTCTAATGGATCTAAGGTGGCTCAAAGGACCATACACCGAATGGTCATGTCTTTTAGGATTTTATGTGATATTTAGTGTTATTACCTCCCTTAGTGAGCATTGCTTCCTAACCTTCCTCGAAGGTGCATTGCGAAGGCGAGCGTGTCTCTATGGACGGTGGGGTAAACATGTTGACTCTAAGATTGATTTTGATGATTCTAAAATTTGAATAATTATGATTCTAATCATATATTTTAAGATTGAATGTAGGATTTTTCAAGTGTCCAAAATAAAAATTTATCATAAAATAAATCCTCACAAGATGTTAAGCCAAAGCACTCAAAAGAATAAATTCTCATAAGTTTGGATGGCTCATTATGAAAAAAATGAAATTGAAAGATTTGAAGCCGACTCCAAAAGATTTTGAGTCGACTTTGACATGCTAGAAGAAGACTGGCATAGGCTCGAGCTGACTCGATTTTATCCGAGGTGGCTCTCTCAGAAAGATAGAGAACTATATTTTGATGATTCCTGCTCGAGCCAGCTCGATTTCAATATGAGCCAGCTCACCTGCAAATCGAGCTTAGCTTGACTACAAATGGAGCCGACTCAATTCACGAGAATAGGCATAACTGCTAGTTTTCTGTACTTTTCTAACAGCTACTTTTTATCTTTAATGGCTAGTTCAGCCCTTCCAATAGCAAAACACACTCTCAAGTCTCTTCCAAGCCTATAAAAAGTAGAGAATCAATTTGAAAATAAGATTAAAGAAGATAAAAGAGAAATCATTTTAGATTAGAGTGAGCTTTATTGCACATAAAAGAAGAGAGAAAAGAGAGGATTCAAATACTGATCTTAGAGGGCATTCAAGAGTAATCTTCACCACCATCTTAAGCTTCAAAGAAGAGTGTTCAAGCTTCAAAAGAGCCAATCATTCAACCTCTTCTTCACACTCAAAGAGTTTATTTTTTTATTTTATTTTCTGTGCTGAAAATTTCTCTTGTATTTTTTATTTCTTTATAAGTTTTTTTAGGAGAAAGAAACTTAGGAATTAGGCCCATCCAAGCTCGAAATTGGATATTGTAGGTTTTGGTTGGTAAGCCTGTAAAATCAACTGGATTGATTGTGAGCCTGAAAAATAATCGGTATAAGATTTTAGTTGGTGATCCCAAAAACTAAACTAGGTTTATTTGTGAGCCTAAAAAAATAAACGCACTATAATCAAGCTGATTTATAATAGAATTTTTAAGAAAATCTTGGAGAGTAAACGTAGGTGTGAGGTGGCACCGAACCATTATAAAATTATTGTATGTTTGTATTATGCTTTCTCTTATTTATCTTCTTGCATTTAATACTTACTTTGCATAGTTATAGTTCTTGAATAGTAATTTTCATATCCTATTTCTGCTGCTGAATTGCATTCGCTTCATCAGCACTTAAGTTAGTTCAATTAATTGTACATACTTGTTTAGATCTCAAATTTGATTAAATTTTATAAGAATCCAATTCACCCCCTCCCTTTGGGTTACTATCTTTTTGGACAATGATTAGTATCAAAGCAGGTGCTCTAATATTTGATTATTGACTAGCGATCAAGAGCCAAAGTTAATGGCAACCCCGATTGGTTCATCATTTACTGAAGGCCAATCCACATCTAAACCATCATTATTTAATGACATCAATTATACATTTTGGAAAGCTAAAATGAAGATATTTATACAAACTTTAAATTATGATATATGGAAGGTCATAACTAGAGAACCACATACATCCATAATTATAGTTAATGGTATGTCTATTCCCAAATCGAAAAGTGATTGGGATGAATATAATAAAAGATGGCTCAATTAAATGCTAAAATCATCAATGTGCTTTATTACTATCTGGATATATATGAATTTAATAGAATATCTATATGTACATTAGCCTAAGAATTTAAAAATGATTGAAAGTAACTCATGAGGGAACAAATCAAGTTAAAGAGTCTAAAATTAATTACTTATTCACAAGTATGAAATATTTAAATAAAAAATGGGAGTGAATTTTGATATACTTTTTAAATTTACTGATATTATTAATATTTTAAATAGTCTTGACAAAATTTACACTACCTATGAACTTGTTTGCAAGGTTTTGAGGTCTTTGCCAAAAGAATGAGAAGCGAGAGTGAGAGCTATACAAGAAGCTAAAGACTTTACGAAGCTGTCCCTAGAAGAGTTGGTAGGTTCACTCATGACTCATGAGTTGAACATAGTTCAAAAGATGAAGAGGAAGAGCCAAAGAAGATGAAGGCCATCGCTTTTAAATCCACTGCACATTATGAAGAAAGCGTGAGTCGGAGGAAGAAGAAGATGAAGAAGAGAGCAAAGATGATGAGGACATGGCATCACTCATAAGAAAATTCAAAAAGTTTCTCATGGAGAGAAGTATGAAGAAGAAAGAAAATGAACAAAAAAAAAGGAGTGTTGCATGCTACAATTCAACAAGAGAGGATACTACAGGCCAAATTGTCCCTTACTCAAGAAGCACTCCAAAAAGACCACGAAAAGAGCAATGGTTGGGATTTAAGGAGATAGTGACTTATCAAGTTCGGATGAGGAAGAGGAAGCGGCAAATCTTTGTCTCATGGTCATTGAGGATGAGGTATATGTTGAAAACATCCCCCAATTTACATTTGATGAATTACTTGAAGCCTTCAATGATTTAATGGATGAATTTAAAAGTTGAGGCTGAAAATAAGAACTTAGAAGGTCTAATCAATCTTTGGATAAAGAAAAAATAAATATTAATTGAAAAGAAGATATTTTAAAGGAAAGAGAAACATTAGCTAAGGAAAAGTGAATTTAGTAAAATTTGAAAAATCCTTGGTGGATGAAAAAAGAAAGCTTTTAAAATCAGAAAAATCTCTTTTAGAAGAAAATAACAAACTTAGAAAAGAGATTAAAATTTTAAATCTATAGCAGAAAAGTTTATCCTTCATTTTCAAAATCTTCGATCAATGTTAAATAACAAAAATGCTGTTTTTAATAAAGCTGAAATCATTTCTAATTCTTCAAAAAAATAGCAACCAATTAAAAATATGATTACAAAAGCTTCATATGAAAATCATCACATTATTTATTTTAGATGCAACAAAGCAGGCTACAAAATTTCAAAATGTAATAGTAAAAGATTTGGCAACACTTTGGTTAAACAATTTAGGTTCTAAAGGAACCATATGTACTAACCCAAATGGACCCAAGATAACTTGGGTACCAAATTTAAAAAGTGATTTTGCAGGTATGCCAAGCATCCAAGGATATGAAAAGAGTTAATTCTTACAAATTAATGCTTTGGATGGATGGGTGATGATGTTCGATAAAGGCTAAACTTATTCTCACATCATACCATCTTGATTATTGAAGTTACTTAGTTTAAATGTTTAATTTTGATGATTTATCTATGCTTACAATGATTACACTCCATGATTTGAATGATTTCATTATTAATTGATTTGCAATATTTTTGCTCTAATGCTTGAATATGTTAATCACTATGTATTGCATTAAGCCTTGTGGGCATAAATCTTATTTTCAAAATTTGACAAGTTTTCTTAGTCTCCTATATTGTATTGCCTTAAGAAACTTAAATTAAAATAAGCTTGATTAGATAATGTATTACTTATATGCAAAAATCACAAATCAAACTTTGACAATTCCATTACACAAATAATCATTGAAATCCCCTAAAATTGCATGAACCAGAAACTTGGAAAATGAGTCATCAATTCATAAAAGATTGTGTGCTTTATATTGATGATTTGCATTGCATCTCAGGCTTACTCCTAAGGATTTGAAATTTTCATAATTGGATCAAAATACATAGAGCCTATATCTAGATTCTTCTCATTTGATATCTCTGATTTAATTGATTATCTTACATCTGATTGATTGATTTTGAAATTAAATTTGAAAAATATTCTTCTTAAATCTTTTGAAGTTGATATCAAGCAAAATATTTCAAGAAAGCTATTATTTATCTTTAAAGCTAAATTTTTAAAGATGACTTTAGTTTTAATCAATTGGTATCAAACAGGTTACTATTTATCCTATATTTGATTGATTTATTATTTGACAAAAGAGAAGAATATCTTATTCGAATCTGATTTTATATAGCTATATTCTTGATATGATATCATTTGAGATAAATTCAAAATACATGCCCTTTCTAAACCTAATTGCTTGATATTTCTTAAGAAAATGAAGAGATGATCTTTTTGAAGAATAACTGAAAATTTCTTTATGATTTACTGAATTAATTCAATTAATTTATCATTCTAAATCCTCAAAACTGTTTAATTTGAATCGATTCATTTTTATCAATTCAAATTAAAATAATTTGTATCAAGCCGAATTTGAAAGATTTTAACTTTGAAATATGAATTTGATTATTGTAAAGAAATGAATTTAATAAATATTTCTTTTAAATCTCTGATTGGTATCAAAAAGAATTTTTTTAAGAAATTATCAATTGATTTGAATCTCAAAGTAATTAGTATCAAGAGAATTTTTTTTTAAATTTATCACAATTGGTATCATAATTCTTATAATTGATATCAAATAGTTTATTCTTGTCTTAAATTTCATCGCTACATCTTTTGGTAAAGCAAAGATGTACTATATCTCAAATTTGAATTTTCATGGATATATTCTTACCATTATACCATTTGACATAAATTTTTGTGATATATTTTTACATAATCTGCTTTAATATTAAAAAGGAGAGAAGTGGTTTTAAGACCATATTATTCAAAAAAAAAAACTATTTCTATTGAATCTTTAAAAATCAAAATAATTTTTTTGCTGAAACTTTGGGTTTAATACTGAAAATCTTTAAACCTGAAAAGTTCTATGGCTGTTCCTAAAATACAATATTGAAATTGTATTTTCTCAAAATGGCTTTGTTTGCAAAACTAAGAAGAAAAAATATTTAAAAATTAAAAATTTGAATTTGAAAATACTTTTGAATTTAAAAATCTGAATTTGAAAGTTAAATAATCTAAATTTAAAGGCTAAATTTTGGTATCGATTAAGTTCATATTAAATGTGCCTAATTTGGAAGAACGGGGGGGAAGATATCTAATTAAATTATTCATCATTAATTATAAAAATGGGGGGAGAGATGCTTGTTTGTTGCTTATTATCTTGATTTGATTAAAATTCAAATTAATCTATGTTAAATAAATTGAATTTTGATCTTAAATTCTTAATCAATTACTTTGTGATTTGAGCCTTCATGTGCTTTTAATGATTTACATGATTTGATTGTTCGGAGTTGAAATTGAATTTAAAGCATATTCTACTCCAAGAACTGAATTTCTAAATCCAACTTTGAAACATATTTATAAATCTGAATATGATATTGAATTTTTATGTGCATTTAAAATCTTTATAAATTATTTGTATTAAAGCAATTTTACTCAAGAAGTGAATTTGAAAATGAACTCTCATTTATTTGATACTATCATTGATTTGCTCGATACATTCTCGATATATATTTTTCGAAACTTAATTGATTAAAATTTATTAAGTATAAGAAGGAATGAATATTCAATTAAATATTATGCTTGATTTCACTGCTCAAATCTTTTGGAAAGTTCTATTCCTTTCATAAGCTCAAAGTAATTACTTACTTGATTGAAAATCTGATTATACAGTCAAATTCATTCAAAAAGGAGGAAAATTTTTTGGCATCTGAATTCAAGCTAATTTTGAGAAAGACCAAATATTTTAAACTTATTTTGAATCAAAAGGCAATGTTTTAAATGGGAGATGATTTGATTTTCTATATTTGATCTCTCATTTTGCTATATTCTTACATCTTATTGATTTTGATGATTTTTCTTCAACCTTTCCATGAACTTTTTGATGCCATTAAAAGGGGAGAGTGATATTAAGTATATGCTTAAAGGATTAATACTTAAAAACTTAATGAATTGATGCTTAAAATGAAATCTTAATACTCATTGATTTGAATTGAAATATTATTTTGATATAAGTATATGAAATATGTGCAATAAACCAATTATGTGCGATGAACCAAAAGATTAATTTAAAATATTCATGAAGTGTGCATTCATGTGCTTAATCTCATTACTTCATGATACATATTGGCAAAATGCATTAAAATACATTATTTATTTAATTATGTATATACTCAAAATTTTATCATCATCAAAAAGAAAAGATTGTTGACTCTAAGATTGATTTTGATGATTTCAAAACTTTGAGTAATTATGATTCTAATCATGTGTTTAAGGTTAAATGTAGATTTTTCAAATATTTAAAATAAGAATTTATCATAAGAATAAATTCTCTCAAGATGTCAAGTAAAAGTACTCAAAAGAATAAATTCTCATAAGTTTGGATGGCTTATTATAAAGAAAATAAATCGAAAGATTTGGAGCCGACTTCGAAAGGTTTTGAGTTGACCTTGGCACGTTAGAAAAGACTTACACAAGCTCGAGCTGACTCAATTTCAATCCGAGCCAGCTCTCTCAGAAAGACAGAGAACTATATTTTCAGCATCCCTGCTCGAGCCAGCTCGATTTCAATTCAAGCCAGCTTGCCTGCAATTAAGCTAGCTCGATTGCAAATGGAGCCAACTCGATTCATGGGACAGATATAATGGTTAGTTTTTTATACTTTTCCAACAACTACTTTTGTCTCTAACGGCTAGTTCAGCCTTTCCAATGGCCAAAACTCACTTTCAAGCCTCTTCCAAGCCTATAAAAAGCTAAACAATCAATTTGGAAGTAAGATTAAAGGAGATAAAAGAGAAATCATTTGAAATTAGAGTGAGCTTCATTGCACATTAAAAGAAGAGAGAAAAGAGAGGATTCAAGTACTGATCTTGAAGGGCATTCAAGGGTAATCTTCACCACTATCTCAAGCATCCTCTCAAGCTTCAAAGAAGAGTGTTCCAACTTTAAGAGAGCTGATCATTCAACCTCTTCTTCATACTTAAAGAGTTTATTTTTCTGTTCTTTATTTTCTGTGCTAAAAATTTCTCTTGTATTTTTGATTTCTTTACAAGTTTCTTTAAGGAAAGAAACTTGAAGATTAGGCCCGTCTAAGTCTGAAATTGGATATTATAAATTTGATTGGTGAGCCCATAAAACCAACTTAATTGATTATGAGCCCAAAAATAATTGGTGTAAGGTTTTGATTGGTGATCCTGAAAAATCAACTAGATTTGTTTGTGAGCTTGAAAAAATAAATACACTATAATCAAACTGATTATAGTGAAAAATTCAAGAGAAGCTTGCGGAGTGGACGTAGATGCAGGGTTACACCGAACCACTATAAAATTCTTATATGTTTGTATTATACTTTCTCTTATTTATCTTTCTTGTATTTAATATTTGCTTTGCATAGTTATAGTTCTTGAATAGCAATTTTCATATTCTATTTCTGCTGCTGAATTGCATCCACTTCACCAACACTTAAGTTAGTTCAATTAATTGCACATGCTTGTTTAGATCTCAAATTTGATTAAATTTTATAAGAACCTAATTCACTCCTCCCCCTCTCGGATTGCTACCTTCTAGGCAACACAACATCATTGAGTCCTCCATCCTTCATCGCATCAACCCGATGTAGGGCTCGGGTGATGGTTGATTTTGTATTTATTCTTCCTCCACTATGATGGGCTTCATCCAACTGAAGTCTTTTGTAATAAACTTTCTTTCAAATGAAATGTCCCTTTATCGCATTGATCCAATGTCTTTGCTAGATGCTTGTTTGAGAATTCATTTGACGTTGACACATGTGGGCCTTTGCTTAACTTGTCTGGGGAGCACTAAGCGGCCATGCGGGGTCACCAAAAGGTTAGCCTCTTTGTTATCATCTTTAATTTGGTCATTAGGGGCACTCTTTGGTATTGTGACCGTGATTATGATGGAAACGGCAGTACTTCCACTCATTCCATCAGGTTGATGGGATCTTCATCGATGGAGGTCGATGAATGTACTCCTTACCTCGATTCTCATGAGGATCTGGGCTCGAGAGGTGGTTAGTGGGGCATAGCTGTTGTAGCACCATAGTGGACTCTTCGCCCTTGGTGCCTTCGGCGGTCAGGAGGATCTTGTTTCAGCTTGGGTTGGGCGTGCATCATCACACACATGCTTCTTTTCGTTGGAGGCCCGACCTTCCCCTTACTGACTTGCAATCCGATCCTCTTCGGCCTGTATATACTTGTGGGCCTGGGCTAGGAGTTTGGTATAATCTCTCAGATATGTCTTGTCATTGAAGTAGATGAGGCACTCGCTACAGAGGCCTCTCTTCAGAGCTAAAATGGCGACAGGTGAAGGAAAGTGTGGTGGTTTTGGGCCTGCATTTTAAAAATTAGCAGCAGAACATACATAGATTAAATAATTTAATCTACAATGTATGCATAGATCAAATCTAAAATCACCATACAGGATCTATGACATGAACTAATATGCATGTATCCAAAACTGAAATAAAAATTCAGTATGTATAGATCATATATAATTTATATTTAGATCACATCTAAATATTAATTGAGATCAAAATCTCATACCTAAGTATGGATAGTAGATCATCGTATCTAAAATTTGTGATACTTGGTTCTTCATGGTGCTTGACAGTCACACATGCGTCCGACCTTTACGAATATCCACATGAAGCCCTTGTGCTGATCGATCTCCCCAAAAGTATTAGCTCGTGAAGACATCATGCTTTGACTGATCTAAGAGGAATTATGAAGATGAAGAATAAGAAGACCCTCTCTTTTTCTTCCTGGATCCATGCATCAGATCTCTATAATAGAGATCAAGAGAAGAACCCTTTCTTCTCAATTTTCTATGCGTAAGAGAGAACCTTTCTCTCTTTCTTTCACGCCCTTAAGAAGAACTTTTCTTCTTTGATTTTCTATGATAAAAATTAGATCTAATCTAATTCTTATGCTAAAAATCATATGAATTTTTGAGCCCTAAAAAAATTCAAAAAGAAACCCAAGGGAAGAACTGTTCTTCTCTTTTCTTCTCCCTTTTTCTCCTTGATCTAGAACTCTAGAAAATCTCAAACATCCAATCAGATTTTTTGATATTTTTCTCTAAATCTTCATATTAAAATTAAATCTAATCTAATTTTTATCCTAAAAAAAATAAAAAAAAATTTAGAAAAAGAACAACTTCTTCTTCAAGGCTGCGCACAAGAAAGAAGACATTTCTTCTTCCTTTTCTTTCTCTCTTTGAGAAGAACTTTTCTTCTCCAATTTTTTGCTGTAAAATCAACAGAGGAGCCTCTCTTTGATGCCTAAAAATCAATAGTAAAAGCTCTCAAAAACCTTTTAAGAGGAGAGGAGAAGAAGGATGGCATCATGTGGAATTGGGCGTCGCGTCCAACAATTGGACGCCCTTCTTGTTTTTTGGCAACAAGAAAAAGGAGGGAGATGCCCATCTCTCTCACGAAACAATAAGGGGGCATAGCTTTTCTTGATGGGGCATGAGATCTCACATTAAAGAGAGGTAGGGTGTGGAGAATATTTAAGCACATGAGGTTTTAAGTTGGTTAAGTCTTATTCCAAATAGGACTCAAGAATCTTGATCAAATTCTAACTAATTCTTAGATCCAATCTTAACCAATTTAGGAATTAGTTATAACAAGCTAACTAATTAGGTCCTAGCCCAATTATGAAATCAATTAGGCTCCAATCCAATTAGAAATTAGTTAGATAAAAATTCCATTGATCCAGAGATTGATTCTTAATGGATATTAGGAAAGTTATTTGATAATAGGACTTGATCCAATTAAGTCTATTATCCAATAGGATTAGATCCAATCCAAATCTATATAAAACTAATTAAATATATTAATTAAAATTTGATTTGTATTCCTGAGATCAATTAGAACAAGTCCTGTTATCAAATTGTGATGCATCTAATCAATCTAAAACCAATCTAATTGAATCTAATTCAATTAGATCTGATCCAATCCTTATTGCTCAATCAAATTGAGCCAATTAATAATCATATTATTAATTAATTATTTTTTAATTTACTAATCATTAGTAAATAATTTATT
>KE505139.1:498379-510801 GCA_000441515.1 Elaeis oleifera
AAAATATTATATATATTAATAAAAATTATATATATTGTTCAAGATATTAGATATATTCACAGAAAGTTATATAAGATATCAGAAAGCCATATATATTATTTAGGATATCATAAAGACACAGAAAGTCATATATATTATTCAAGACATCATATATATTTATAAAAATAATACAAGGCATCAGGAAGTGTTGATCTTATGATTAATTTGATGATAATAAATATTAAGTAATTATGATACTAATCATATATTTCAAGAGTGGATATAGAATTTTAAATATTTTAATAAAAAATATCTTTGAAAGAAATCCTCTCAAGTTACCAAGCTAAAGTAATTCAAAGAATAGATTTTCACAAATCTGACTAAGAAAAGTTGACTCTTAAAAAAGAAGAGTCGACTTTGGCATGTTGGAAGAAACTGGCACAAGCTTGAGTAAATTTGTAAACTGTATGAATCGACTCTCTCAAAGAAGATAGAAGACTATATTTTCTAGATCCCTATAAGAGGCGGCTCGTAGGCAACTTGAGCTGACTCGTGACGACTGTGAGTCAATTTGTGATATGAGACTATACTAACAGCTAGTTTTTCTATATTTTTTCAATAACTAATTTTTACTTCTAACGACTATTTCAACCTTTTCAACGGTCAAAACACTCACTCTCCAGCTACTTTCAAACTTACAAAAGACTAGAGAATCATTTGGTAAGTAAGATTAAGAGAGATTAAAGAGGAAAACTTTCAAATAAGTGAGGATCATTGAATATCCTTGAAAAATAAAAAGAGAGGATTAAGTGCACATATTTGAGAGCTTTCAAAGAGTGATCATCACTAATTTCTTCTACATCCTCTCAAGCATCATTCAAGAGAAGTTGAAATATCTTTTGTGCAATTCATTAGCAACTTCTTTGGGCTTAAAAAAGTTAATCTTTTTATTTTTATTTATGCTAAAATTTTGCATCTTTTATTTTGTTTCTTTTCAAGTTTCTTTAAGAAAATAAAGTTGGATGTAGGCCTATCCAAGCTCGAAATTGAATATTATAATTTTGGTTGGTGAGCCCATAAAATCAACTGAATTGATTATAAATCCGAAAACAATCGATGTATCGGTTGTAGTTGGTGATCGTAAAAAATTAATTAGATTTATTTGTGATCTCAGATAAAACAAGCATACTGTAATAAAATTTTTAAAAGATTCTTGGAGAGTAGACGTAGATGTGGGATTGCACCAAACTACTATAAATTTAGTTGTGTTTATATTGTGCCTTATTATGCTTGCCTTACTTGCTTTCATTTCTTACTTAGCATTGTTTTAATTCTCACATAGCTTATCTTATCTCTTGATTCCACTGTTACATATTATTTTCACTTCATAATCACTTAACTTAAATTAAGGCGTATACTTGTTTAGATTGAGATTTAATTAAGAGCTTTAAAGAACCTAATTCATCTCCCCTCTTGGGTTGTTACCTTTCTAGACAATAATTGGTATCATAGCGAATGCTCTAATATTTATTATTGATCTAGCGGTCTTGAGCGAAAGATCATGGCAACCCTGATTGATTCCTTATTTATGGAAGGCCATTCTATATCTAGACCTCACTCTTAATGGCATCAATGATATATTTTGAAAAGCTAGAATGAGGATTTCATACAAGCTTTAGATTATGACATATGGAAATTCATAACTAGAGGATCACATACAAGCATAATTGAAGTAAATTGAGTGTCTCTTACTAAATCTGAAAAAGATTGGAATGAATTTAATAAAAGATGGCACAATTGAATACCAAAGCTGTTAATATTTTTTTAGATATACATGAATTCAATAGAATATCTACTTGTACATCAGTAAAAGAAATTTGAAACAAATTAGAAATAACTCATGATGGAACAAGCCAAGTCATAGAGTCTAAACTTAATTTACTTATTTATAAGTATGAAATGTTCAAAATGGAACAACATGAATCTATTTCTGACATATTTTTCAAATTTACTTATATTATCAATACTTTAAATGGTCTTGACAAAATCTATACTAACTATGAGCTTGTTTGTAAGATTCTTAGGTATTTGCCTACAGTATGGAAAGTCAAAGTGACAGCCATATAAGAAGCAAAAGATCTCACTAAGCTATCTATAGAAGAGTTGATAGGTTCACTCATGACACATGAGTTGAACATACACCAAAAGAAAGAAGAAAAAGAGATAAAAAGGAAGAAGACCATCGCATTCAAGTAAACCATCAAATTTGAAGAAAGTGATGAGTCAAAGGATGAAGATGAAAAGAGAGTGAGGATGAAGATGAGGACTTATGTTGCTCACTAAAAGATTCAAAAAGAACCTCATGAAGAAAGGATTGAAGAAGGAAAACAATGAAGAAAAGAAAGAAGAAATATCATTTGCTATAAGTACAACAAGAAGGGATACTATAAGCCCGATTGCCCCCTACACAAAAGGAACCCCAAAAGGAGCAAGAAAATATGATGATGGCTATATAGGTGACATTGACATTTCTAACTCAGATGAAGAAGAAGAAAGAAGAAGGTATTGCAAATCTATGCCTCATGGCCAATAATGATGAGATATATCTTGAAAACTCTTCTGATTTTTCTTTGATGAATTATATGAAGCCTTTACTAATTTAATGGATGAATACAAAAGATAATATTAAAAATAAAAAATTAAAAAGATCAATCTATTTTTGACTGAAAAAAGAATAAAATATTGATTGAAAAAGATAAACTTGTAAAGAAAAAGAAGATTCTAGCTGAGGAAAGAGAAAACCTTCTAAAATCTAAAAAATTCTTAGTTGAAGAAAATGAAAGATTAAGAAAAAAATTGAAGTCTTGAAACCTATAGTTGAAAAATTTATCCTTAGTTTTAAAAAATCTTCAATTAATGCTGAATAATCAAAAGGCTATTTTGAATAAAGCAGGAATTGGTTTTAATTCTCTAAGAAAATAGTAACTTGTTAAAAATATGTTTACAAGAGCTTTAAATAAAAATTACTCGATAGTTCAAATGTAACAAAATAGGTCATAAAATTTTAGAATGTAATATTAAAAGAAATGATGATACTTTGATTAAACAAATTTAGGTTCCAAAAAGAATCCCCTCCATTGGATCTAAGATAGCTTGGGTACCAAAAATTAAGAAATAATTTTATAGATATGCAAGCATCCAAAGGCATAAAAGAAGTAAATACTTGAAAGTAGATGTTGTTAGATGTGTGTCCTAGAAGCTAATTGTTGGCTGACACATTTATACTTTCAGGATCTATTCTTGTACTTATAAAATTTTATTATTAATAAAAGATATTTTTATTTCCAATCATGTTTATGTGTCCATGACTTGTCCTAGAAATTAACAAAGACAATATTGTATATTTTTAAGGTATTGAGAATTTGAGACATACATTATTAGTGGTTAGTTTCTCAATGCTTCCGATCTTGGGATCGTCACGGAGGATAGTGATCAATCCATTTAAAATCGATGTACGGATCACTTCCCTTATAGGTAGTGAGTCTCAAGTCTGTGGTATAGAGACACTGGGGTGAGAGTGCAGGTGATTGTTAGAGAATAACTTACACTGAGTGTGACCAACATAAGAAATTATTTGGATGTCTACTCACTCGTTAGTGATCTTCTCGATGCTGCAGTGGTGTGAGTGGTCCTTTGACTTACGATGTTATCCACTATTTGCAGTGAGGCTATTGAGTTAGACTGCACATTTCTAGCTATTTAGATCCTTCCTGTGTATATCGACTATAGTAGATTCAGATTCACTGTTAGTGTAGGATGCACTTAGATGGAATCTATCGATCTTGATAGAAAAGAAGAAGTCCTATGCGATTAGCAAGATTGAGTTTAGAAAGTCTTCGACTGAAACAAGTGTGAATACTAAAAAGAATTTTCACAGAATTCACAAATGAACTCGAGTCGAACTAATCTGGTATATGACTGACGATGGAATTTGATGAATTTTTTATGATCTCCGTCATATCGAAACTCATGATAAGGGACTGAATCATACGGTAACTGCATCTAAGAGTTTATTTTTTTGTTCTGTTGGATTGTCATTACATATTGCTAGACGTCACTAGGAGATTGTGAGAACTCACTAGGATTATTTTTGGATCAATAATTTCTGATGGGTTAAGCTAAAATTATTCTAGTCTATCGAAAGAAGTTTTGGTGATACTGTGATGGAGATCATGATATGTCTCACTATCAGACAGAATAGAACCTGAGAGATCACCTACAAAAAGATTTTGAATCAATCATTAGCCTGAATCAAATTCGAATTATCAATTTGATTAATGATTTGAATTTAAAAATTACTAATTTGTAAGTGTTACAGATTCAGTAATAGCTAATTGTTAGCACAGAGACTTAATTATAAATATTATACTTTAATTGAGACTGATTAAATTATGGATTAAGTTTTAATTAATTTAAATTATATTTAATTTAATTAGATTTGATTTAATTTAATACTAATTGGATTCAATTATCCAAATTAAATTTAGATTTCAAGCCTGATTGGATCAGATTTGATAGTCTTTCAAATTTGATTTGATTCGGACTCAATTTGGACTCGATTTGGATCCAGTTTGAATCAAATTGACACTGACCCTTAGAGCCCAGGTTCTCTAGGCTTCTCTCTCCAAGTGGCCTACCAGAAAGAGGAGCAGGTGGTGATTTTTCTCACTGCTTTTGTGCGGGCGTGCGTGCATGAAGGGGTATGGAGAGGTGGTTTCTTGATGTTTCTTGATTAGTTAGAACACCTATTTCGATAGGGATAAAGCCTAACTAATTCAAATTGATTCTTATTAGACATTGGCATGGGAAACCAAAAAATTTGTGCGACAAAATTATAAAAGGGGTTTTGGTTTTGGCATGGAAAAAAGATGCAAGTGTTTTGTGCGCCAACCACCTTGCCGGCCCTTCTTCCTTCACGCCAACCACCTTGTCCTCTTCTTTCCATGCCCCTATTCCACATCAGATAGAGATCTGAGAGAGAGCCTTTAAGAGAGAGAAAAAATAAAAAATATTTCTTGATTTTTCTTGATGGTTAGGATCAATCCCCAGGATCCTATACAGGACTGCTTCAAGTTATATCAAGTAAAGTGGGCTGATTCAAGCTGAAGGATGAAACCTGCAAGGGAGCTATCACCCTAGATATTTCAAAGTTCTGATCGAGATATCTTTATGTGGATACCAACAGAGGTCAGGTACTTATGCGAGTACGATAGGAACCCCAGACATCCACAGGATTTGATCCGAAGAAGGAGGGAAAAATGATTAGGTATAATTTTTTTCTTTATATTTTGATTTCAAATCTGATTTATAAATTTATTTATGCATGTTAGATAATCTTAGAATTAATTAAAATTTAGAATCAGCATGCTTAGGTCAGATTAAAAATTTAAAATCTACTTTCACTGTGGTTACTGTAACCGTAACGATCTATGCATGCAAATCAGCCTGTTTACTAACAATGGTATCAGAGCCAGATCATTCTAGCATATTTTAAATAAAATTTAGATCTAAAATCTGATTTACAGAAATCAAATCCAAATTATTTTCATGAGTTCAACATCATTCTGTGATAAAGATTGTCCTAGAATGATGTAGAACATCGTAGTTTAGTAGATCTAAAAAATTTTACATCTTATGTTTGATATGTTGTAATTATTTTAGATCTGAAGTTTATTTTAGATCTGAAATAAATTTATTTTTACTCAGATCTGAATTTAGATTCAGATTTAAATTTCATATGTCTTGTTTGTTTGGATCTGAATTTATTTCAAATATGAAATCAGATCTATATTTGAATCAGAATATGAAAAATTCTGCATTGAGAACCTGATGTTCATATATGTGATATATGTCTCATGCTTGGATCTGAATTTCTGTTGATATATATGATATATGTCTCATGCTATGATCTGATTTATTGTTCATGTATCTGATATGTGAAAGATAATCTGATCTGAATTTAATAGATTACATATTAGATATATTAGATTAAATTTCTATTAGCCTAGTACTTGGATTGGGTGCATCACCATGGCCGTCCGATCATAAGAGAAAGCAGGGGTTAAAGCTCCTCACTTGCCTAATCGATGGGTTTTTTATGACGTGTAGGGTGCTGCTTGTGATGATCTCCCATGAAGAAAAACTGTGAACGAAAGATCCTAGATGTATGTGATACACCTTTTAGATCTAGATTTTGTTTTCATGCATATATTAGATATATATTTTGATTATTTTTAGATCATAAAATTATATATGTGATATGTAATTTATTGGCATATGATCTGAAATTTAATTTCTGTAAAATCCTAGATCTGAAACCCTAAGATCTAATTTGCATAAACCCTGAAATTATGGCTGGCTTGCCTGTCGAATCAACTCGGATTTAGTTTGAGTCGACTCGAGTCCTTGACGAGTTGACTCATCCATGTTGGAGTCGATTTAAGATCCTGATGAGTCGGCTCATTTACATATGAGTCGATCCAATCTTGTAGATGTGGGCTTATAGTTTCTGTTCATCACAGACGAGTCAATCCGAGTTCCAAGATAAGTCAACTTGAGTCTGTTGACAGCAAATTGCATATAATGCAATCCAAATTAGTTTAGATTAAAAATTGATTTGACATCTAAATTAAATCCATATTCATAATATACTTAATTGAGAATTAAGATTTAAAATTAAAAGATCTAAAATTATGAATTTAAGATCCAAATTTAATTGTATAAATATGGGTTAAGGGTATGGATAGCTCAATTAGGTCTAGTTTGAGCAGTTGATCAAATCAAATCAAATATTGATTAGGATTAGGTCAAATATGCTCATGATCCACCTAATTAGTTGTAGTTTAATTGGATCAATTAACAGCCACATGTTATCGATCAACTTAAGATCTAATTTGGCTCAGTGGATCAAGCTCGGGTCAATAGGCTAATCTAATCAATTCTAATCAATAAATTTGATGTCTATGGTAAGTATATAAATGGTGATTATTTAACTGATTCTGTTGTCTGACCTGATCAATTCGTTGGTGTCTAAGAAAGCAATGGAGGGATCCCCATACATCTTAACTTATCTGATCATTTTGAAAGATTAGGTTTCATATTAGGCTACTTATTGACTCAAGCTAGCCCATGCCATTAGGTTGTCATAACCATTATGACTAATTAAGAAAGAGATCTGAACCTAAATCTCCTCAATCAAATATTAAGTCTAGTGGTCTTCCATCGTTGTAGAGATGTGGATACTTTCCTGACGTTGATCATTCTCGACTGGTCATAGTGGTTCAGTTACATCAGAAAGGTACAATCACTCTATAATATTGGATGCCTCAGGGTAGAGATGGAGTTAGACCCAATAACTGTTAGGTGAGGGATCCAATGATGGCTTTACATTTGTTCATGTCCGATGGGTCTGACTTAACTAAAAATATGTCAATAACTGTTAGATGAGGCCACAGAACTTAGAGACCGAACCTGCTACATCTTGTTTAGTGAAGCAATGGATAAGATGTTGTCCATTCATTGGTTCATGCGTCACCAATAACTGTTAGGTGAGGTGCATATGGATCAATGGGAGCGCATTATCCACTAGAAACTGATTGCATGAAGATTTTCGTTTCTCCATCCGAGGAGTGTAGGAGATTCATAGAAATAGTGGGAGCCTTATTTGTTATTAAAATTTTATAACAAATATTTACAAGTACAAACATCTAATTAGAAATCATTTTCTCTTTGCAGTTAATTAACCATCTTGAGTTCAAACCCTCTAGCTTGAATCCTCGACACCAATAGGTTGATCGAATTAAATTATAATGATTGGCTCAAGAACTTGAGATTAGATCTCAGTTTTGAGAAGTTGACTCATGTCCTCAATCTGAATACGCCTTCTGAAGATACATCTGATTTACTCGTAATTGAAACTAATCAAATGATTTCTTCTTCAACTAGTTGGATTCTAGATTCTGATTTAAGTACACACTCATATACTTCTATGCAGAGTCTAAAGAAGTTAGAGCATTGAGCGAAGGTGAAGTTACTCTTCGAATCGATAATGGAGCAAGAGTTGCTGCTGTAGCCGTCAGGATCTAATCTTTATGATTACCGTCAGAATTTAGTTTAATTTTAAAGGATTGTTATTATATACCTATAGTTAGTAGAAATCTGATTTCTGTATCTATGCTGGTATAGGATAATTATATTTTTAATTTAATAAAGATCTGTGTTCAATTTATTTTGAAATAAAATTATTGCATGCGCCTATTTGATAAATAGTTTTATTATTTGCATATTGATGCAAGTGTTAATCTTAATAAGTAAATTGTGAGTGCTGTAGGATCTAAGAGACTTAGAGATAAGGTTAGCTAAAAATATCTATAACATTTTAAGTTAGGCCATATTGGAGATGACAAACTTAACAAATTAGAGAAAGATGGTCTTATCGAGCCATTAATTTTTGAGTCTTATTCAGTTTGTGAGTTCTGTCTTCAAGAAAAGATGGCTAAGCTATCCTTTATAGATCAAGAGAAAAGGGCCACTGATATGTTAGCCCTGATGCACACTGACGTGTATGGTCTATTCGATGTATAGGTTAGGGGTTGCTATATCTATCTTATAACCTTTACTGATGATTACTCACAATGTGGATTTGTGTATTTGTTGCACTATAAGTCTGAAATTTTTAAAAAATTTCAAGAGTTCAGACATGAAATAAGAACAAATTGGTAAACCCATAAAAGTTCTTCGATCAGATCAAAGAGGTGAATACCTTAATGAGAAATTCTAGACCTATCTTAAGGACAACGGTATAGTCTCACAATGGACACCTCCATGGATGCCTCAGCTTAATGAAGCATCCAAAAGAAGGAATCAGACCCTATTGGATATGGTCTGGTCTATGATGAGCTTCACAGATCTTTCAATTTTTTCTGAGGACATGCGTTACTTTTGCTATTCACCTTTTAAATAGGGCTCCATCTAAATCCATTCCTACCACACTATACAAGTTATGGCATGATAAGAAGTCGAGTCTTGGTTACCTCAAGATTCGGAGATGTTCGATCTATGTCAAGTGACAGCAGGTGACAAGTTAGAGGCTAGATCATTTAGGATTCATTTTATAAGATATCCTAAGGAATCTATGGGATACTATTTTATCTTCCAGAAGATCACAATTTGATTGTAAGCCGTCATACCATCTTTTGAAAAAGAGTTTATCCAAGATGAAAGTAGTGAGACGAAGATTGAGCTCGAAGAGAAGGTCTCTGAAGAGCATCGAGTCCAAAAATCTAAATCCGATAGTGAGCCAATTGATGTGGTACCTCCTCCACCTCATAGATTAAGTAGGGTCTCTCGTCCTCCTAAAAGGTATGTAGGTATTCTTATAGAAGATGTAAAGGAAGCATTTCTTATGGGAGATAGAGACATTAGAAATGATCCCAAGACCTATGAAGAAGTAGTGTTAGATGTAGACTCCGAAAAATGAATGGAAGCGATGAAATCAGAAATTGACTCCATGCATTTCAACCAAATTTGGACTTTAGTAGATCCACCTGAGGGTATTGTATCCATTGGATGTAAATGGAGTTACAAAAAAAATTAGATCGGATGATCAAGTAGAGACTTATAAGATAAAGCTAGTAGCAAAAATGTATAGTCAACGTGAAGGCATTAACTATCAAAAAATCTTTTCATCAGTAGCCATACCGAAATCCATCCAGACTTTGCTTGCTGTTGTAGCTTACTGTGATTACGAAATCTAACAGATGGATGTGAAAACTGTCTTCCTAAATGGATATCTTGAGAAAGATATCTATATGAAGCAGTCTATGGATTTCACATCTAGTGATAATGATTACAAAATCTGCAAGCTGTAAAGGTCTATTTATAGACTCAAGCAAGCATCTCAGAGTTGGAACACCTGCTTTAATGATGTGATCAAATCATTTGATTTCATCAGAAATAAAAGGAGCTGAGTATGTACAAAAAGGTCAGTGGGAGTACTGTCACATTCTTTGTATTATATGCTGATAACATCCTCCTGATTAGAAATGATATTCTCATGCTGACATCGGTCAAAGTATAGTTGTCAAAAAAAATTTTCATGAAAGATCTAAGAGAAGCTTCCTACATTTTTTGTATAAAGGTCTATAATGATAGATTTAGGAAAATAATAAGACTTTCTTAAAAAATATACATAGAAGAGGTGCTAAAGAGGTTCAGTATGAAAAACTTCAATAGAGATCTTTTACCCCTTAGGCGTGGTGTTTACGTCTCTAAGAAGATGTGTCCTGACATATCTGAGGAGATCCAATGCATGAGCAAGATCCCATATACTTCGACAATAGGGAGCTTCATGTATGTCATGCTATGTACTCAACTTGATATAGTACTTGCAATGAGTATCACGAGTAGATATCAGTCGAATCCAAGTAAGGAGTACTGAATTGCAGTTAAGAACATCCTTCAGTACTTGAGAAGGACTAAGAATTTGTTCTTGATCTTTGATGGAGGATCGAACTGAAAGTGGAAGTATACACCGATTCAGACTTCATGTCTGATATCGATGATAGAAAATCTACATCAAGATGTATTTTCTATGTAATGATGGATCAATTAGTTGAAAAAATTTCAAACAGTAGATCATTGCTGATTCGACCATAGAAGTCGAATACATCATCACCTCTGAAGCTATTAAGGAAGCATACTGGTATACAAAGTTTGTTATGGAGCTGCGTGTGAAGCCATTGGATGCCATTGCACTGCACTGTGATAACATCATAACACTCGCTAAGGAGCCTAGGTCTCACCAGAAGTTTAAGCATATAGAGTAGCGGTTTCATATCATATGCGACTATCTCAAGAAGAAGTTTATTGAGGTGCAGAGAGTCATCTCCATGCAGAATGTGGTGGACTTGCTGACTAAGCCTCTCAGCTAGTAGAAGATCGAAACTCATCTTGAGAAGATGGGTCTTAGATATATAGCAAATTGACTTTAGATTAAATGAGAGTTTGTTAGATGTGTACCCTAGAAGTCAATTATTGGTGACATATTTGTATTTTCAGAGCCCATTCTTATACTTGTAAAACTTTATTATTAATAAAGAGTATTTTATTTTCAATCATATTTATGTATCCATGATTTATCTTAAAAATTAACAAAGATGATATTGTATATTCTCAAGGTGTTGAGAATTTGAGACATATATTATTAGTGGTTAGTTTCTAAATGCTTCCGATCGTAGGATCATCATAAAGCACAGTGATCAATCCATTTAAGATTGGTGCATGGATTACCTTCCTTATGGATAGATGAGTTTCGAGTCTGCGGTGTAGGGACACTAGGGTGAGAGTACAGGTGGTTGTTAGAGAATAACTTGTACTGAGCATGACCAATACGAAAAATCACTTGGATGTCTACTCACTCGTCAATGATCTTCTCGATCTATAGTGGTATGAGTGGTCTTTTGATCCGTGGTGTCATCGACTATTCGCAGCGAGACTACTGAGTTTGACTGTATGTTTCTTTGATTTCTAATTATTCAAGTCCTTGCTGTATATGTTAGCTACAGTAGGTTCAGGTTTGTTATTAGAGTAGGATGCACCTAGATGAAATCTATCGATCTTGGTAGAAAAGGAGAAGTCCTATGTGATTAGCAAGACTGAGTTCAGAAACTCTTCGATCGAAGCAAGTGTGAATACTAAAAAGAGTTTCCATGAGATTCACAAATGAACTCGAATCGAGCCAATCTGACATATGATTGATGATGGGGTCTGACGAGTTCTCCATGACCTCTGTCAAGTCGGGACTCACGATAGAGAGATTGAATCACATGGTAACTGCACCTAAAATTATTTTTTATTCTAATGGGTTGCCACTATATGTTGTCAGATGTCACTGATGGATTGTGAGAACTTACTAAGATTATTTTTGAATTAACGATCCTTAATAGGTTGAGCTAAAATTATTCTAGTCCATCGAAAGGAGTTTCGATGATATTATGATGGAGATCACAATATGTCTCACTACCAGATAGAATAGAATCTGAGGGGTCACACACAAAAGGAGTTTGAACCAATCAATGATTTAGATCAAATTTGAATTATCAATTTGATTGATGGTTTGAATTTAAAAATTACTAATTTGTAAGTGTTACAGATTCAACAACCATTAATTATTAGCATAGGGACTTAATTATAAATATTATAATTTAATTGAGACTGATTAAATTATGAATTAAGTTTAATTAATTTAAATTTAATTAAATTTAATTAAATTTGATCTAATTTAATGCTAATTGAGTTCAATTATCCAAATCAGATTTGGATGTCAAGCCTGATTGGATCAGGTTTGACAGCCTTTCGAATTCGATTTGATTCGAACTCAATTT
>KE505139.1:543373-555310 GCA_000441515.1 Elaeis oleifera
AAGTAGGAGCTTGGGAGTGGATGTAGGTGCAAGGTTGGCATCGAACCACTATAAATTTCTTGTTTGTGTTGTGCCTAATTGCTCTTCTCTTAAATTTACATTTTTGCATCTTACTTCTACACCTTGCATAAAACACACTCACTATTTTATCTTGAATAATTTTCATAGTTGCAAGTTAAGGTTAAAATTAAAACCCAATTCACCCCCCCCCCTCTTGGGTTCCATAGCTGGGCAACAGTAATATATATAGGTGTGACAGTTTAGTAGTATACATTCATGATCAGTAGTAGTTTTTACCACTTAGCTGACTTAAACAGGGGTTGAGTCGCCTAAGTCTCAGGTTAGCCGACCCAATCTCAATGAGTCGACTAACCTGTGGCCAAACAGAAAGTTGAGATTTCAAAAAATCTGTGACAACATGCTGGAGTCAACCTAATTTCGATTTGAGTCGACTAAGTTTTGTGATGAGTCGACTCAGTCTCAGGTGAGTCAACTCAGCTGCAGAAAAATAGTGAAACCAGATGGATTCTAGATGTTTTAAAATTTTGATTTAAAAAGATTCATAAGGGGATAACTCAGTAGCTTCATATTATAAAGAAAGAGACTAGCACCTCAGCATATGCATTAATTACTAGCTTTCCATGTGTTTGACAAGTGGTAAGCTGCTCCCTTAATTTATTTAATTCTAAGCCTTAACCATCGATTCTCCTTTATTGTTGTTTTAGTTCTTTAATTAAAATAGAAAAGAGAGAGAAGGGGGGGGGGCAGAGAAGGTAATATTCTCAATCAAAAACCAAGAGGAATTTAACTAGAAAAGGTGATTTTGATTTGAAAGAAGGAAGGTTGCTGAAATTATTGACAGTGGGAAAAGAAAGAAACTTGTGTTGATTGCAGTAGGATTTAACCACTTGAGATAAGGATTTTAATTCTTAAACTAGATTTAAATTGAATCTTAAATAATTACTATCAGATTTGATGTTTGGTGAATCAAATTAGGAAATCTAAACTTGAATTGAAGAATGAATTGCTGTTGCCAATTTTACTGAAACTAATCTGAAATATTTAAGCAAATGGGTTGGAATTTGTGTTGGTTGAACTTGAGATAAACTATGAAAAGAAATACAGTTGAATTACTAGAAATTCTTAAGTTTATGTTGAGGTTTAGCTAACCCTAAACTAGGACAATAGAATAGAATAAAATAAAGTTAGAAAGACTAAAGAATAAGCATAAAAGCAAAACATGCATTCTCATATTTATGTATCATGTAAATATTGCATTAATAAGTGTGTACCAACTTTATAGGAGAGGAAGAAGGCTCAAGGGCGGCTTTGGATGAATCAAGCACCAAGGTGGTGCAATAGCTATCAAGAGGTGAGTAGTTTTTATCTAACTTTGATGGTTTCTTCATTGTATTTTGCTATAAAAAGATTAACTTTGAAAAAAAGTTAGATTTCTATTATTTTACAGTTTATATATGTATATACAAGCATGGAAACAAGAAGTATTCTTTTATTGAAATGTTGTTAAAGAACATGAATGTGTATGTGTATGTATAACCGGTTTGGACAGCATAGCATTTTAGTTTGAAAATATTTTGAATCAGCTTATCAAGCTTTGAAAATTTTTTAAATTTCATTTAAAAAAGCTACCTATAGGAGTGATCAACCTATTAGGTGTGCCACAACATCAACCTTTTAAACAATAGAAAAATAGCAACACCACAAACAGTAAAAAAATAGCATAAATTCAGCATACCCAATGGGGCTCAGCAGTATCAGTTGCTACGTATCGACTGTCCATGGGAGTGATGCCCAGTGGTATAATCGGTAATAGCCCAGTAGTATTTTCTCAGTAAAATAGTTTATTGCATGGTTTTATTCTTATTTTGCACATATAAAAATAAGTTTTGGAAGTATATCAATATTGTTAGTTATATGCTATACTAAGTATTAAAGCTAAATTTTTCTATTTTCTCATTGTTAGATAGATTATCCATTCATCGAGACTTAGATCTCATTCTTTCTCACTTTTTTTGTTGCAGATTTAGAGCATTTTAGTCAGGCATAGAAGTAAAGCATCAGCATCTTCATCGAAATTCATACTAGAAGAGGTTGGTCGTGTCAGCTAGTGAGAGGAGCATTTTGGTTGTGTTAGCTAGTGAGAAGAATATTTTGAGATATATTGTATATTTTGAATTCGTTCGAACTAGCAAATGTTAATGTATTATACTTTAAACCATATGTATTAAGTTATGGAATGATGAATAAAAGCTTAAAGTTGTTTTTGAGTTATGTTGAGTTGACTTGAAAATTTTGTTTGATTTGAACTGTAGCAGGATATAGTAGACGAATAGGATTTACTAGTAACTTATGAATCGTGGCATAAAGTGCTAGAAAAACTCTACTCAATTGTTGTACCCTTGCTCGATTTAGGGAGTGGGGTGTGACTTTTATTGATATCAGAGCAAAGGTAGTAGATTGAATGGGCATATGCATAGCATAATTATTTTCAATTTTGTTGCCCACCTAGACAACTTTAAAAAAATATATAATAGTATACTTTTATGTTTTAATATTTGGGCGTGATTAAAATCATTTTGAGGTCAGCAAATTTAATTGTCTCAATTATATTTTGCAGGAAGATGGTACAGACAAGATTAGGACTTGGTGGAGAACAACCACCAATAGGTAATAGAGGCCGAGAATGAGCCCCAGGTAGGGATAAAGACTGAGGTTGGGGTAGACCCAAAGAAGTTGATAAGGATGGCCAACCTCACAGGACATCATCTTGTGCTTCATCTTCTGCCCTGAGGGTAGAGGTAGAGGGTTTACAATTGCATGAGCATGTGCATGATTCTCCATCCATTACACCAGCATCAGTACTTCCAACACAGACATAGGCACCCATTACTAGATTACAGGAACTGATAGGTATAATCACTCAGACTATTGCTACTGCTGTAATCTTAGTTCCTAATTTTCAATCTCAAAGTTCAAATAGAGAAAGAAATTTTAAAAGGGGTAGAAAATTAGGGGCAACAGAATTTTAGGTACTACAGATCCAATAGAGGCAGAGAACTGGTTTAGAGAATAGAGAGGGTGTTTGCATCAATGAAGAGTACTGATGAGCAAAAATTGAGCATTGCTACTTTTCTACTAGTCTAAAGAGCTCCTATCGATTATTGGTTTACTAAATAAGAATGCACTAATCGAGAGAATTTCCATCAGGATTGCTTCTTCTATTCATGCAGAGATTCAAAGGTACAACAAGTGAGGGAGAGCTGATCGATGCTCTAGCACTGATCAGAGAGGAGTCTGTCAGGCTGATTCAAACTTTCACTATAGCAAGAGATGTTCAGAGATCGTCATCTGGAGACATCAGACTACCCTCTCTTTATACCTAGCATGGATCTTCATTTTAGGATTACCCAGACCTATCTTTGCTTAGGATTGTAGGATTTATATTTTAGATCTTTAAAGACCCTAGCAATCCACCTTTTGATATACATAGCTCTCATACGCTTATGTGTTTTCATGCTTTTATCATTGTTGTGATCATGTTTTACTAATTAATGAAATATAACTTTTTCTTAAAATACAATGTGTCTGATGCCCTTACTTACGTTCAGTTGCTTAATTGAGCAATTGCCTTGTTTATAAAACTAATGGAGAGAAATTATTGTTTAATAGAATAATTGCTTTATTTGCAAAAACAAATGGAGAGAAATGAATGCTTGATTAAGATTAATGAATGTGCATGTTTTGAAATAAAAGGGAAAGAATTAAGAAACATGGAATCTTTTGGCCTTTACTATTTAAATAGGGGAGAATTGAAAAAATAAAATTTTTCCTGCATTTACTATGAAAAATAGGGGGAGAAAATATTTTTTGAATATTAGAAGAGAAATCATTTTTGAACTTAAAAGAGAATTTATCTATAAACTTTTATACTTTGCTTGTCTCGACTTAGCCATATAAATTTTTTTGAGAATTCTTGTTATTGTGTTCATGTGATTTGTTTTGGAAAATTATTTTGAATGTAAAAGATAAATATTCATACTGTGTATGCTTTTAACACTTCTATCATTTTTGCTTCTTTGAATTTTTGAGAAATCTATCTTGAACTCAATAAGAGAAATTATTATTAATCTTAAAAGAGAGATAATCGATAAACAATTATACTTTACTTGTCCTATAGATTTATTTGAGCATTTTTATGATTTTGGTCATTTGATTCATTTTGAGCAACTATTCATACTTCACATATTTTGATCATATCATCATTCTTTTTGATAATTAATTGATATCAAAAATTTATTTTTAATCTTAAAAGTAAATTTATTGATGAATATTCATACTTTGTTCTAATTGATTGTTATCAAAAATAAATTTGAAAAATACTCTTCTTGAATCTTTTAAAATTGATATCAAACAAGATACTTTAAAGAAGCTATCACTTATCTTTAAAGCTAAATATTTAAAAAAATTCATTTTAATTAATTGACATTAGATAGCTTACTTGTTTATCTTATATTTTATTAATTTATCTTTTGATAAAAGAGAAGAATGTCTTTATTTAAATCTGATTTTGCACAGCTATATTTTTATATGATATTATTTGAGACAAACTAAAAATAATTCATATCTTTTTGAAACTCAATAGCTTAGTATTTTTTAAGAAAAGAAATAGATAATCCTTTTAAAAAATAACTGAGAATCTCTTTATAATTTGCTTTGAATATTCTATTGGTATCAAGCCATATTTGAAATATGTTTTATACTTTGTTATATTCTAGAAAATCTCTAAATTTAAAACTTGCTCTTTAAATATCTAATTGATATCAAGAAAAATGCTCAAGAAATTTGCTGTTTGAGCTAATTTTCAAAATAACTAGTATCAAAAATTGGTATAAAGTAGATTATTTTACAATTAGTATTAGACAATCTAATTTTGTTTTGTACTCTATTACTTTATCTCTTGACAAAAAAAAAAGAAAGAATACTTTATCTCAAGTTTATTTTGCTCTGATATGATATTTTGCTGTGATACATTCTTAGTATGATGTCATTTGGGATAAATTAAAAAAATTGATATCATTTCTAAATTTAAGTATTTGGCACTTTTCAAGTAAAGAAAGAAATGAATTTTAAAAAACTAAACTTATGCTATAAAAATTCTCTATTTGGAAAGCTCTATCCTTCTTGAATCAATTTTATAATTGAACTTGAGAATCTATTTGATGCATTAATTTTATTCAAAAAGGGGGAGATGTATTTTTAAATTTATGTTGTTCAAAAGAGGAAGAATGCTTTTGAATCTACATTGTTCCAAAATTAAACCTGAATTTACTACAAATATCCAAAAAGGGGGAGAAGTTACAAAGACAGGAAAAGTCATAAAATCTAAATTTGAAAGTTAAATTTAAGTTAAATTTAAAAAGGGGACAACTCAGATCAAATTTTGAAAATTGAATGTGTATTTGAAATTTGAGTTGATTTTGATTATATTATCCAAATCTTTTCTTGTACTTTTTGATATTGTCAAAAAGAGGGAGATGATATTGTGTTAAGTATGTACTTAAATTGCTTGAGTGTATATTTACTTGAGATGCTTGAAATGCTCATTTGCTTTGCTTGAGATAATCATATAAAATAAGTATATATTGTGAATGTACGTATTCTTGAATATCATGCTTAAAATCTAAATTTAAGATGATTTGAAACTTTCATGAAATATATGATTACAAGTGTTTAGTTATTCAGCTCATGATTCATATTAATAAATAAATGGAAATACATTATATTTATCATGCATATACTTAAAGTTTGTCATCATCAAAAATGAGGAGATTGTTGACACTATGATTGATTTTGATGATAATAAATATTGAGTAATTATGGTACTAATCATATATTTCAAGAGTGGATATAGGATTTTAAAGTATTCTCAATGAAGAAACATCCTTAGAAGAAATTTTCTCAAGTTGCTAAGTCAAAGCACTTCAAAGATTAGATTTTCACAAATCTAACAAAGAGAAGTCAACTCTTGGGGAAGAAGAGTTGACTCTGGTACGTTGAAAGAAGACTGATATAGGCTCGATTCGACTCGTAAATAGTGTGAGTCAACTCTCTCAGAGAAGATAAAAGACTATATTTTCAAGATCCCTACAAGAGCCAGCTCGTAGGCAACTCGAGCTGACTCGTGGGCAACTCGAGCTGACTCGTGAGGACTGTGATGTTGGATTTTCTACAAATGCTAGTGCATATAGATTTCAAAATTTTTTTAAATCCAAAATATAGTGAAAAAATTAGATTAAAATACTTTTAATCTAGGCATGCATTGATCATATGAAAGCACCTATGAATCTAGTTCACATGCTGAAATTAATATAAACTAATTTTAAGAATAAAAAATGAAAGCCTATAATCAATTCATATACCTGAATCACTTTTCCTTTGCTTCAAACTGGTAACTGGATTGAATCTGATTCAATCCCTAGATCTGAGATCTGAATAGGTTCTGAATCAGCAGCACAAGCATTCGACCTTTATGAGTATCCACAGCATCGGCTTGAATAGATCTTCTTGACTCTTATTTGCTAGAACCAAAGCCTGAATAGGTTTGAACCAAGCCTGGAGAGGCTTTTAATTTTGAACCCTTTTGATCTTTCTTTCTTGATTCTTGAAGAAATCAAAAATTTTTCTTAATCCCTCAACTAATCAAGAAGAACAATAATTAAGAAGTGGTTATAACTAACTCCCAACTAACTTAAGAGAAAAGGAAAGAAACCAAAAATTAGTTGGTGCCAACACTTGATTCCAACCCTTTGTTGCTGCCCACCCCCTTTTTGCTCCAAGCAAGGATGCCTAGAGAGAGAGAGGGAATGGGCTAGAGAGAGAAAGAGGAGGGGAGGCGTGAGCCCAATAATAGGTGGCAACCAGGTGGGAGGAAGAGAGCTTATATGAGAACTAAGGGCTAGGATCCTTTATATAGATAACTTAAGGGTGTTCTAATCAAATTAGGATCCCTCCTCCTAATCATATTAAAAGTTCTAGCCATAATATATTTGGACCAAATAAATGAGGCACCACCCAAAACTCACCCAAGTCCACACCCAGTGCTAGGCGTCCCATCATATGAGATCCAATTAAAAGTCTCAAATCAGCTCACATAGTTTCATAAATTCTCTTTAAGGGTTCTTAATGAATAAAATCAAGAAACTCTTTCTTAATTTAATCCAAACTATAAATTAAATATCCAACCATTGGATCTTATTGAATCAAATTCAATTAGGCTCAAATCAAGTACAGAAATTGATTAAAACTTATCATATAAGTAAACCAACCATAAGAGAAATTAGATTCACCTAGGTGCTAGTAAGGTTAACATGAATCCAATAGAATTTCTTCAAATCTATATAAATTGATGCTTTATAAGCCTAATTATAATCAATCCAGATCATCTCTCTTTATGTGTGACCCCATAGGTTCAATTCTGTCTGGTAGTGAGACATATCATGATCTTTATCATAGGTATCACTGAAATCTCTTTAGTGGATCGAAATAGTTCTACTCTAACTCGATAAGGATCAATGATCCAAATAATCCTATTGAGCTCTCACAATCTACCAGTGACATCTAACAATATGCAGTGGCAATGCAGTAGAACTGAAATAAAATCTCTAGATGTAGTTAATGTATGATACAGTCCCTTTATCGTGAGTCCCAACTAAATGGCAGGTCATGGATAATTCGTCAAATCTCATCATCAGTCATATGATAAATTCGATCAGCTCAAGTCCATTAGTGATATCAAATAAAAACTCTTTTCATCAATCACACTGCTATGGTCATAAACTTGTGGACTCAGCTTTTCAAATCTCATAGGACTACTCTCTATCAAGATCCATAAATCTCATATAGATACACACAGCGCTCGCACAGCTCAACCAACTGAAACGAACATCCACTACAAAAACTCATAATCGAGTTAATATTTATGTGTAGTCAAACTACAGTAGTTTTACTGTGAACAACTATGACATGGCAGGTCAAAGGACCAGTTACACAACTATAGCATCGAGATAATTACTGACGATCGAATAGAAATCCTTATGATCTCTCGTATGCTCACGCTCAATACTAATTATTCTCTAACAACTATCCATACTTTTCGCTCAGTGTCTTTACACCATAGATTAGAGACTCATCTATTCTGAAAGAAGTGAACTGTGCACTGATCTATCTGGATAAATCACCGTCCCCATGGCTATCCTAAAATTAAGAGCAATTTAGGAATTGATCATATATACATCTAATTCTCAACATTTGAGAATATGTATCATAACATCAATTCCAAAGATAATTCAAGGACACATAACACTTGAATGAAAAAAAAACTTACCTTTATTGATTAAATCAATAGTTTAAGTATAAATTTGTATCGTAGAATAAAATGTGTCAGCTAACAATTGGCTTCTAGGACATACATCTAACAATCTTTCACTTGGATTAAAGTCAATTGGTCATTAATCTAAGCCCCATCTTCTCAAGATAAGCTTCCATTTTGGACTGGCTCAACTATTTTATTAGTGGATCTATCACATTATCAATGGAGTCTACTCTTTGCATCTCGACATATTACTTCTCAAGGTAGTCGCATATACCACTGATCTATGTGATTGGATTTCTAGTGAGACCTTGGCTTCTTAGAAGGACTATGCGGCCATTATCTTTGCAGTATAGTGTCATGGCATCTGATGGCACGACATCCAATTCTGTAACTAACAAAAGAACTAGAATGTATCCTACACATCTATAGTATATTCAGCCTCTATTGATCGATTATTTGGAACCCTTCCAACATACCGAACCAATGATTCAGATGCTCCTCCAAAGATCAAGAATAAATCATTAGTCCTTCGTAAGTACTTAAAGATATTCTTCACAACTATTCAGTACTCCTCATCTGGATTCGATTGATACTTACTCGTGACACTCACAGCATGAGCAATATCAGGTCGAGACATAGCATGGCATATATGAGGCTTCCAATCGTCAAAGCATAAGGGATCCTACTCATGTGCTCGATCTCCTTAGAAGTGTTAGGACACATCGTCTTGGAGAGTCGAATACTATACCTAAGGGGTAGCAAACCTCTTTGGAGTTTTCATGCGGAACCACTTCAGCATCTTTCTATGTATAGTTTTGTGACAAGCTAAGCATCCTTTTAGATCTATCTCTATAAACCTTTATCCCAAGAATATAGAACGCTTCTCCTAGATCTTTCATGAAGAATTTCTTAGATAACCAAGCCTTGACCGAAGTCAATATAAGAATATCATTTTCAATAAGAAGGATGTCATCGACATACAGTACGAAGAAGACAAGCACGCTCCCATTGACCCTTTATAAACACAAGATTTCTATTCATTTTTATGAACTAAATGATTTGATCACATCATTGAATAAGATTCTAGCTCTGAGAAGTCTACTTTAGTCTATAGATGGATCTTTGTAGCTTGCAGACTCGGTGATCACTATCACCGAACGTGAAATGCAGAGACTACTCCATATAGATATCTTTCTCAAGATATCCATTCAAGAAGTAGTTTTTACATCCATCTGTCTAATTTCATAATCATAGTAAGCTGCAACAGCAAGCAATGTGTGGATGAATTTCAATATGGATACAGGTGAAAAGTATCATGATAGTCAATACCTTCGTGCTGACTATAATCCTTCACTACCAGCCTTGCCTTATAGGTTTCTACCTTAACATCAGCACCTATTTTCTTTATAGATCTATTTACACCCAATGAGAATAATTTTCTTCGATAGATCCACTAAGGTCCATATCTGGTTTGAATGCATTGAGTCAATTTTTGACTTCATTGTATCTAATTATTTTTCAAAATCTATGTCAAACATCGTCTCATCAAAAGTACTAGGATCATCACCATGACCCTCATCTCCCATAAGGAATGCTTCCTCTACATCCTCTTTCAGCATATCCATGTATCTTTTAGGAAGATAGAAGATTCTGCCTGATCTATGAGGTAGAGGTGAAACATACTACTGACTCATCATGAACAGATTTCTGAGGATCTATAGCTCGTTGCTTTTCAGAGATTTTTTCATCGAACTCAACTAACCTCTCACTGCCCCCATCCTAGATAAACTATTTTTTTAGAAATGTGACATTGTGACTCACAATCATATTATGATCATGTTGAAAGTAAAAATAGTACCCAATAGATTCTTTGAGATACCCTATAAATCGAGCTACAACTGATCTATCTTTAACTTATCAGCTTTCTATTTTTTAACATTGGCTGGACATTCTCAAGTCTTAAGGTAACTCAGACTCGACTTCTTACCATATCATATCTCATATGGTGTGATAGAATAGACTTAGAAGGAACCCTATTTAAAATATGCATCGTGGTAAGTAAGGTATGTCCCCAAAAAATATGGATAAATCAGTGAAACTCATCATGGATCGGATTATATCCAATAGGATCCTATTTCTCCTTTCGGATATCCCATTGAGTTGAGATGTACCGAAAGGAGTCTATTGAGAGACAATATCATTCTCCTTAAGATATTTCAAAAATTCAACACTCAAGTATTTCCTTCCTCGATCAGATTGTAGGACTTTCATGGGTTTATCTGTTTGCTTCTCTACCTCTTGCCTGAATTTTCTGAACTTTTCAAAGGCTTCAGACTTATATTTCATAGAAAATACATATCTGTATCATGATAGATCATCAGTAAAGATAATGAAGTAGCTATAACCATTCCTAATTGGTACATCAAATAGGCCACACATATTGGTGTGTACCAAGGCTAATAACTCAGTGGCCCTTTCTCCTTATCCCACAAAGGGTAACCTAGCTATTTTTCTCGAAGATATGATTCACAGGTCAGAATTGACTCAGATTTAACTGAGTCAAGGATCTCATCCTTTTTCAGTCTGTTTATTCTGTCCTCTCCAATATGGTCAAGCCTATGGTACCATAAATACTTATGGTTAAATTCATCTTTAGATCTCTTTTGGCCTACGGCACTCACTACTTACTCATTTAAATTCATATTAGTATCAATATGCAAGTGATAAAGACTGTCAATCAAAAGATCAGATGCAACCAATTTATTTCATAATAAATGAAATAAATATTTATTAATTTAAAATAAATCCATCCTGTGCTAGTACATAAATCGAAATCAAATTTTGGCTAGCTATGGGAACAAATAATAATCTTTTAAATCTAATCTAAAGTCTGACAGTAATTGAAGAGGGTAGGTTCCAACAACTTTTGCAGCAACCTTTACTCTATTGCCGACCCGAAGGATCATATCACCTTGCCTCAATTTTTGTTGGAAAATATGTCCCAAAAGCCAATCGTCAGCCTGTTGACGGTTGAGCAACCTTGTATTGTAATTGATTTGTTAATAATAAATATATTTTGGTATTTCATCATAAGTTTTCATCTTCTAATGAACTCCGTTGTTGTGATGAAATCCTCAAGACTATTTAGGTTCGATAAAGAGAGGATTGATCGATTAGTCCTTAAAACTTTCACGACCAAATGATAGGCTGTTAATAAGGACGATAGCTTCTATCGAGCATAGGTCACCGTAGGCCATATAGGTTGGTTGTCCTCTTAACCAAAGAGTATGGAGACACTAGTATGGCATACAGATGAGATGTAATGGTACATCATTATTAAATATGACCAACTCCAGAGCATTCTATTGTCGAGAATATCTTTGATGGGATATAGGTATAAGTGTCCCTTAGATCTGAGATCGCCTCAGTGACTTGCAAGCAACTCACTGTGCTTTGGTACTGGACTAACTGAATTTCTAATTCAATGACGGAAGACTTCTGGGCACAGTCAAGTACTTGCGAAGTCGGAGTGTGATCAAGATAGG
>KE505139.1:575144-586356 GCA_000441515.1 Elaeis oleifera
GGAATTCTCTAATTTTATGAGATAAATTTTGATTTATTTTAGTCTTCCGCTGCCTGATCTTGAAAAAGTTTCAAGATCTGACCCTGAAACCCTAGATCTGGTTCCTTCACTTTCTACTTCCAATTAGACCCTGCATTGAAGTACATATATGAGTACTAGAAACAGAGTCCAATATCTAACTAGAAGTAGAAGAAATCATTAGGTTAGATTCTATTATGAGCATACCTTCAGAAGGCTGATTACCTTTTTCATCTTCAGGCTTTTCAGGTAAGATGGACAGTTTCTCCTCCAGTGACCGTCAGAGCTGTAGTGAAAACACTTTTTTATCTTCACAGCTTTCTTCGGAGTGTCCTTCTTAGGCTTACTTTTCTTCTTCTGCTTCTTTGCAAGCTTATTCTTTTCTTGCTTTGAGACTTTCTCTTGGAAGGTGCCCGCTCAACAGCAAGAATAGAGCCCCTTAAATTTTTTAAGGTACCCTCAGCAGTGACCAGCATATTGACTAATTCGGATAAGTTGTTATCCAATTTATTCATATGATAATTTACGATAAGCTATCCAAATGAACTGGTCAGGGATTGGAGGACCAAATCGACCTTTAATTCCATCTGCATATTAAGCCTGAGCTTCTCAAGCTCCTCTAGGTCCTTGATCATTGTCAAACAATGATCGTAAACTAACTGTCCGTCATGCATCTTCATATTGAACAATCGCTTGGATAATTCGAAGCACGTGGTCCAGTTCTACTCACCATACAACTCTTATAGGTGAGGGATCATGACACGGGCAGTGAGCATGTACTCATGCTAGCTATGCAACTCGTTTAATATGGAAGCAAGCACATAGCACTTCACCCTAAGGTCATCATCCATCCACTTGTCCAGAGCAGCCCTTTGCTCTGCCATAGGATGAGCTGGTAAGATTGGGACATCCTGATCGAGTGCATACCCAATCTTTTCGGATGTCAGGACTATTTTGAGATTTTTGAGTCAGTCTTTATAATTTGTACCGATCAGTTGATTGGTTTCAAGGATGCGGGCTAGTGGGTTAGAGATCGACATTGTTTATCTGTGAGAGTAGAGATTCTAGCTAGATATTTGTATTTAAATTTATATTTACTCTAGAAACTTTTAGAAGCAAATAGACTCCTACTATTTTTTGGATTTTGATACTCTTCGGATGAAAACGAAATTCGATGTGACCAATGTAAGGTTTCTAATGGGTGCTGTGATTCCACCAATGTCGTACACCTCACTTAATAGTTATTGATGATATGTACATCGATGAGTAGGTAACTCTTTATCCAGATACTTCTCTAAGCATATTGCAGTGACTTGGTCTCTAAGTTATGAGACCTTAGATAACACATATTACCCCACTTCTTAATTAAGCCAGACCCACCGTTCACAAATAGGTGTGAAACTATCATTGAGTCCCTCAGATAATACATATTGAGTCCAACTCCATCTTCATCCTGGAGCAACTCTTTGCTAGGAGAGTGGTTGCATGTTTCTGATGCAACTGAACCACTGTAACTAGCCAAGAACAGTCAACACCAGTAGCATGCCTGCATTTCTACAAAGGTGGAAGACTATAAGACTCAATATTAATTAGAGAAGTTTAGGTTTGATCTCATCTAATCAGTCATCACATGATCGATCTAATTAGCATGGGCCAAACCAAAACTCCTTAGCAAATAATGAACCCAGTCATCCAATTGCCTAGGTAAGTGAGATCGATGGGAGGGTACATTATTAACTCGTCATAATAAAATTGTCTAGGTGAGTAGCCTCTCAATTAAAATCACTGATCGAAATTTATTTTAGACATCAAATAATTTATTAATTTCAATTAATCAGCTTAGGTGAATTAGATTCAAGCCATAAAGTCGAATTAGGTTCTTAGGTTGACTCGATTCTACATATGGGGTTTAATCGATGCAATCTACAACACTTGTAGAATCATAAGCTCAAATGATCTAATCCAAATCAATATTTGACTCGATTTGATCAATAGCTACATCGATTTCAATCCAATATGATCTAATTATAATCTAAGATGTAATTCATTGACCTAATGCAAAACTACCCATGCCCAACAATTCATGCACACATTAACTTTAGATCATTGAAATAGATTTCGAATCTAAATTAATTATATAAAAAATAAGTTTTTGATTTTCAAAATACTTTCAGAACATACATATAATCATATATCATATACATAAAAAATTTAATTTTTAGAAATTAATTTCAGATCTAAACATACCATCATATATCACATATACGAAAAATTCATATCATAAAAATTTAATTTCTAACCTATGCATACTTTCATATATCACATATATGAATAAAAATTAGATCTAAAATATTTTCAGATCTAAACATAAATATATATATCTCATGTATAATCTAAAATCAAAATTTAAAATAATTTTAAATTTTATGTTACTTTCATACATATAAACATGTGGTTCTGATACCACTGTTGGATTTTCTACAGATGGTAGTGCTTGTGAATTTTAAAATTTTTAATTTAAATATAGTAAAAAATTAGATTAAAATATTTTTAATCTAAGTATGCATTCATCACATGAAAGTACCTATGGATCTGATTCATATACTGAAATTAACATAAACTGATTTTAGGAATAACAACGAAAGTCTGTAATCTATTCACATACCTAAATCGCTTTTCCTTTGCTTCAAACCTATAACTGGGTTGAATCTGATTCAATCTCTGGATTTAGAGTCTGAACAGGTTCTGAATCAGTGGCACAAGCATCCTGTCTCTACGGATATCCATGGGGTCGGTCTGAATAGATCCTCTTGACTCTTGCTTACTTGAACCAAAAGCCTGAATAGGCTTAAACCAAGCCTGAAGAGGCTTTTAATTTTGAAACTTTTTGATCTTTTTTTGATTCTTGAATAAATCAAGAATTTTTCTTGATCTCTCAATTAATCAAGAAGAACAACAATCAAAAAGTGATTGTAACTAACTACCAACTAACTTGAGAGAAAAGGGAAGAAACCAAGAAACTAGTTGGCACCAACACTTGACTCCAACCCTTTGTTGCCGCCCACCCCTTTTTTGCTCCAAGGATGCTTAGAGAGAAAGAGGGCATGGGCTAGAGAGAGGGAAGAGGAAAGGAGGCATGGGCCTAGTAATAGGTGGTGGCAAGGTGGGAGGAAGAGAGCTTATGTGAGAACTAAGGGTTAGAGTCCTTTATATAGATAACTTAAGGATGTTTTAATCAAATTAGGATCCCTTCACCTAATCATATTAAAGTCCTGGTCATAATATATTTAGACCAAATAAATAGGGTGCCACCGAAAACTCACCTAAGTCCACACCCAGTGCTAGGCATCCCATCATATGGGACTCAATTAAAAATCTCAAATCAGCCCACATGGTTTCATAAATTCTCTTCAAAAATTTTTAATGAATAAAATCAAAAAACTCTTTTTTGATTTAATTCAAGTCATAAATTAAATATCAAACTATTAAATTTATTGAATCAAATTCAATTAGGCTCAAATCAAGTACAAAATTGGTTAAAACTTATCATTTAAATAAACCAATCATAAAAAAATTAGGTTCACCCAAGTGCTAGCAAGGTTAACGTGAATCCAATAAGATTTTTCTAAATCCATATAAATTGATGCTTCATAAGTCCAATTATGATCAATTTAGATCTTTTCCCTCTATGTGTGACCTCATAAGTTCAATTCTGTCTGGTAGTGAGACATACCATGATCTCTATCATAGGTATCACTGAAATCTCTTTCAGTGAGTTAGAATAGTTCCACTCTAACTCGATAAGAATCAATGATCCAAATGATCCTATTGAGCTCTCACAATCTATCAGTGACATCTAGCAATATGTAGTGATAACCCAACAGAACCAACATAGAACTTCTAGGTGTAGTTAATGTATGATACAGTCCCTCTATCGTGAGTCCTGACCAGATGGCAGGTCATGGATAATTTATCAAACCTCATTATCAATCATATGATAAATCTGATCAGCTCAAGTCCATTAGTGATACCAATAAAATTTTTTCTATCAATCATACTGCTATGGCCATGACTTGTAGACTCAGCTTCTCAAATCTTATAGGACTACTCTCTATCAAGATCGATAGATCCCTTATAGATGCACACATCACTCGCACAGTTCAACCAACTGAAGCCAACAACTACTATAAAAACTCATAATCAATTTAATATCTATGTGTAGTCAAACTACAATAGTCTTACTGTGAGCAACTGTGACACTATAGGTCAAAAGATCAGTTACACAACTACAACATCGAGATAATCCCTAACGATTGAATAAAAATCCATATGATCTTTCATATGGTTACGCTCGATACTAGTTCTCTAACAACTATCCGTACTTTTCACTCAGTATCTTTACATCATAGATTAGAGACTCATCTACTCCGAAAGAAGTAAATCGTGCACCAATCTATCTGGATAAATCATTATCTCCATGACTATCTTAAAATCATGAGCAATTTAAGAATCGATCATACATACCTCTAATTCTTAATATTTGAGAATATGTATTGTAATATCAATTTCAAGGATGATTCAAGGATACATAACACCTAAATGAAAAAAAAATTTATCCTTTATTGATTAACTTAATAGTTTAAGTATAAATTTGTATCGTAGAATAAAATATGTCAGTTAACAATAGGCTTCTAAGATATATATCTAACATGTGAGTCGACTCGTGAAACGGGACTGCACTAATGACTAATTTTCTATACTTTTTAACATCTAGTTTATGCTTCTAACGGCTATTTAGCCCTTCCAATAGTCAAAACTCACTCTCTAGTCACTTTCAAGCTTATAAAAGGCTAAAGAATTATTTGAAAAGTAAGATTAAGAGAGATTAAAGAGAAAAATATTCAAATAAGTGAGGATCATTGAATATCCTTGAAAAAGAGAAAGAGAGTAGGATCAAGTGCATAAATTTGAGAGCTTTCAAAGAGTGATCATCATCAATTTCTTCCACATCCTCTCAAATCATTCAAGAGAAGATGAAGCATCTTTTGTACAATTCATCACAACTTCTTTAGGCTTAAAAGAGTTCATCTTTTTCATTTTTTATTTATGCTAAAATTCTACATCTTATATTTTGTTTCTTTTCAAGTTTCTTTGGAGGTATAGCCCGTCCAAGTCTAGAATTGAATATTATAGATTTTGATTGGTGAGTCCGTAAAATCAATTGGATTGATTATGAACTCCAAAATAATCAAGGTATAGGTTGTGGTTGGTGATCCAGAAAATCAACTGAATTTGTTTGTAATCCGAGATAAATAAATATGCTATAATCTGATGATTATAATAAAATTTTCAAAGGACTCTTGGAGAGTTGACGTAGGTGCGGAGTTGCACTGAACCACTATAAATTTGGTTGTGTTTGTGTTGTGCCTTATTGTGCTTGCCTTACTTTTATTTCTTGCTTAGCATTGTTTTAATTCTCGCATAGCTTATCTTATCTCTTGATTCTACTATTGCATATTATTTTCACTTCACAATTATCTAACTTAAATTGAGGTACATACTTGTCTAGATTAAGATTTAGTTAAATTTTTAAAGAATCTAATTCACCCCTCTCGAGTTACTACCTTTCTGGCCAATAGGAAGTAATAATACCATTCCTTCTTTGTTCTATAGAGGGAAGGATATTTTTATCACTGAAAATTAGAAAAAAAGATTAATTGGTATTAAATATCTATTCTATCATTAAGTACACTACGTGGTCTAATGTAATTTGGAGGTGCGCTCCACATCAATTTTATTGTATCGCATGCAGTGCACGAAGACTTTCTCTTGATGGGTATCACACAGTAGATCAAGTTTTTGATATGGCCCATATATCCCTGAAGAATAATTTCTTGTGCAATTACAATCCACATATATTATAATCCTTTATAGAAAAACTATAATGATATGAACCCGACTTTAGCAATAAGAATAAATTAGAATTTCCTTCTTAGCCTCTCTAATTTTGGTACTGATATCATCGTTTATTGGGATTTTTTATTTAATTTCTCTTATTTTGGTACTGATATTATTTAGAATCTATGACCTATTTGGTATTATATTTATTTAGCAGTTATGCTAAACTATATATGATGTAATAGATGGAATATTGAGCATGAATCAATCTATATAATGTAAACCATTGGTTCTTGATAATCAAGCAATAAAGAATATCTTTCTTCCTCTAAATATCTTTCTTCTTTTCCCCCTTTTCTCTTCTAATTGGAGGTTGATCCTCTTGAAGTGGTCACGATATGTGGAGGCACGTATCATCTAGTATCAGAGCTAGCAATCCCATATCAGGGCTTTGATTTGATTTAAAGTTTTTTGATCTATGGTGCAAACCCGTACTCAAAAGGAGCAAATGGATGCAGAGTTAGTAGAAAGAGAGTCTACCAATGTTTGAATTACCAAACTTGAGACTCATGAGGTACAGAATATCACCAAAGCCATCAATGATCTCAAAAACTTGATCATTGCCATGAACATAAAGACCAACTTCCAGCCATCTACTTCAATAGCAGAGGTGTCAACACTGAGTTTTGATACAAACTGCCCACTTCTTCCTACATCTATATGGGAAAAATCACATCTTTTCCTAATGGAGACCGTGACTATGGTATAGCCACGGGTTACTCAGTTAGAGTTTTCTCGCTTCAATGGTGATGACCCTATTGGATGGATTAACTAGGTAGAGCAATTTTCAAGTTCAATCAAATATCTGAAATCCAAAAGGTACCACTTGTATCCTATCACCTAGAGAAAGAGGCTCTACAATGGATCCATTGGTTTGAAAAGAACCATGGAATTATATTTTAGGTAGAGTTTGTTGAAGCTCTTTGCATCCATTTCAGCCAACTATATATGAGGATTATATGAGAGAACTAACGAAGTTGCATTAGGGTCTTAATCAGTTTGGGATTATCAAGCACAATTTGAGATGCTCACAAATCGTACAACTAAGCTAACTGAGGAGTTCTTCATTAGCTACTATATTAGTGGACTAAGAGAGGATTTGAAGCATGATGTATGGGTTTTCATCCTGCTTCCATATCTATGGTGATTGGTCTTGTGCGTCTACAAGAAGAAAGCAAATCATCCAATGTCACACATTGAATCACCCTTTTTCATCCTGCAATTTCCACAACAACTACACCTAAAGAGGCACTTCCCCTTATGAAGCACCTAACACCTACTGAAGTGAAGGTACAAAGAGACAAGGACCTTTGTTACAGCTATGATGAAAAATTCAGCCTTGGCCATCGATGTATATCATAGTTATTTTTTATCGAAGGTGATCTGATGATGAGATCGAAAAAACTATGGAGGAGATTGATGAAAAAGCTATGGAGGACATGGCATCTGAAATCTCTATGCATGCTATGTTGGGATCCTTATCCTCCCAAATGATGCAGATTAAGGGGCAAATCAAGTGTCAACCAGTCTCTATTCTCATTGACTTCAAAAGCACTTACAACTTCATCTACCCTACTCTTGCTAAAAGAATTCAATGCTGATCTATAGAGGAAAAAATCTTTTGAAGTAATGGTTGCTAATAGAGATAAATTAACAACAAATAGTAAATACTCTAACCTACCAATTACTATTCAAGATTTTCATTTTAAGACAGGTCTATATATGCTTCCTCTTGGGTGTTCTGAGGTGGTGCTTGGAGTCTATTGGCTTCACACCCTTGCACCCATAATCTGAGATTTCTCGAAGCTATCTATATAATTTACAACTCAGAGATGACAATATTCACTGAAAGGTTCTAGAGCTCTAGCCACACAGATCGTAAGCAGCCACTCAATTGAAAAGGTCATGACAAAGGAAGAACTGCAATATATATGACCCTATATTCTATAGAAACGTAAAGCCAGAACAACCCTTATTTCTAGAGTGTAGAACCTATTAGAAGCCTATGAAGATATCTTTTCGACTCCTACAATATTGCCCCCTAGTCGAGCTCATGATCATTAGATTCCTCTTTTACATGACAGTCATCCATCGAATATTTGGCCCTATAGTTACCCACATTATGAAAAGGGCGAAATCACTAGAGATGCTTACTAATAACCTTATACAGTCAAGCAATAATCCTTATTCATCATCAGTGTTGCTGGTATAGAAGCAAAATAGATCTTAGTAGATGTGTATTGATTATAGAGCTCTGAACAACATCATCATCAAGGATAATTTTTCAATATTCTTGACTATTGATGACCTATCAAGTTCGAGTTCATGAAGATGATATTTCAATATCAAACATTTGAAGTGTTCCTTTGGTTAAAGATAGGTGGAGGATTTGGGGCATATTATATTCGAAGAAGATATTGCTACCGATCTCCAAAAGATACCTTGCATGTTGGAGTGGCCTACACCTAAAGATGCTAAAGGATTGCGGTGATTCTTAGGGCTTACTATTTACTATAGAAAATTATTAAGGACTATGGGAAGATCAAAGCTCCATTAACTATCTTATTAAAGAAGTGATTCCTTCCAATAGTGCTGCAAAGTCGGCCTTTCAAGTTCTGAAGCAAGTTATGGTAGCTATTCCAATACCATCACTTTTTGATTTATGCAAATCATTTGTTATAGAATGCGATACATCGGGCATTGGGATTAGTGCTGTATTGATGCAAGTAGGACGACCTCTTATCTTTAATAACAATGATTTATCAGAGAAGCACTTGGCTCTTTCTACCTATGAAAAAGAGATGATGGCTATATTATATGCTGTTGATATATGGCAACAGTAGCTAATGGGAAGACATTTCATAATTTACATCGATCATTGTAGCCTTAAGTACTTGATGGAATTGTGAATCTCTTCAGAAATATAACAAAAGTGGACTACCAAGCTCTTGAGATTTGACTATGAGATCAAATACAAGCGTGGAGTTGATAATTTAGTTGTTGATGCTTTATCTAGCAACATGGAAGGGCAACTGTATGTTATCTCCTATCCATTATCTAGTTGGCCCTATAGTACTCTAGACTATTGCCGATGCAAATAATTACTATTCCTAATACTTATAAGCATTGCAAAATATCAATAATTAGTGAAGAGTGAAAAATAATATTTTGATGCTTTTGTATGGTGTCGGCATTTACCGATGCTTTGTTCTTTATAGTGCCGGCATTTACTGATGCTTTCATAGAACATCGACAACTTTCAACACTTATTTGCATCCCTAAACAATAGGACGATGCTGATACTTTTTAAAAGCATTGATAAGTTTTAATATCTTCCTATGCTTATTTGCATCGCTAAACAATGGAACGATAAAAAGCATCAGTAAGTTTTAATACCTCTTGATGCTTATTTGCATCGCTAAATAATGGGACGATGTTGATGCTTTTTAAAAGCATTGGTAAATTTTAATACCTTCCAATGCTGATTTGCATCACTAAACAATAGGTCAATGCCTATATTTTTTAAAAGCATTGATAAATTAAAAGCATCGATAAGTTTTAATACCTTCTGATGCTTATTTGCATTGCTAAACAATGGGCCAATGCTTATGTGCATCTTTAAACAATAGGATGATGATGATGCTGATGCTTTTAAAAAATGTCAGTAAGTTTTAATAACTCCTGATACTTTAAAGTATCGATAATTATTCCATTATCGATACTTAAAGCATCGACAATGTTCTATTTTAGAAAACAATATTCAAAATAATTTAATAATTTATACAAAAATACATAAATCTATCCAAAATCTAATATATATATATATATATTAAAGTGGAGGCTTTGCGAAAATACATAATCTTTCCACATGTATATATTTGTATTTACTCCATTTGACATGTGGATCGTATTTCCTATGTAGCTTTTTCTCATTGCACTCAGAGCCCTAGCCATTGTCTAAGCTTCTCTATTTGGCTGCTTTGACCACTCCAAGCCTCCACCTGATTGAGACTCTCGAGTATAGAAAACAATAAGAACGAGATGAGGATAAAATAATGGAAAAGTGTCTAGCAGCAGATCTTCATCACCATCACAACACTGTCTCCCCTCTGCTCTCCTGCAAGATGCACCTCTTCATCCCTGTCCTCTCCACCGTCACCAACATTTCACACCACTCTGAAGGGACCGTCAACCACTACTTCCTTTCCTTAACCCCCGCAACCCCACCTACCCCAAGCTAGTGACTGGCATCTACACTGCCGATATCACTATCGACCCCTCCTGAGGATAGAAAAAATAAAAAAAATAAGAAAAATATAGAAAAAAATCAATGAAAATAGAGGAAAGATGAAAAAATTTAAGGGTAAGACCTTTCCCTATATAGATGATTTTTTTTCACTTCTTTTGTTTTCATTTCATTATCTTTTTAGAGATCTATTGGAAGGGAGAGCACTTGAGAGAGTTTAGAGGGTTTCGTAGGTTCTAATTATTTTCCCCCTTATGTCTCGCATCCCATGCATCACATGAGAATATAATCTAGTTTATAAGAAAATTCAAACATCAATATAGTCATAATAAATACTCTATATAATATCATGATCAACATATAAACCTATCAAAAATTTATAAAAAAAATTCAAATACCAACATAAAGCCTTAATAAACACTCCATATAACATAATAAATTCATGATTACATTGTCCATCATGTCCATAATTTACAATCTATAACCAAAGAGAAGAAAGCAAAAGAAATCTATAAAACTCAAAAAAATATAGAGACACCAGGCTATCAGTGATTCGCAAGAGCATGATCATCATTGACTCTACAACTGCTGGAATTATTAAGAGCCTACAACAAAGATAAAAAAACTTTAGTAGTTGAGAATACCAAAATCATAACATAAATTAAATGATTAAGTGTATGAAAAAGCATAAATATAATAAGATACATACCCTAGAAGGGTCCACAAATATCTATAACTCCGATGTCAATTGATCAATCTGAGTCCTCATAGAGGATATCACTGTATCATAGTTTTGCCTCATCACCTCCATCAAGGCCTTCATCCACACCTCCAACTGCTCCTCAATCTATGCCTCTAACTACTCCTCAATCTGCACTTCCATCTGTGCCTCCATCCAAGCCTCGAGTATATGAATATCTATATTACTAGAACTCTTTCTAGTATCTTGAGTGCATCGACATACGTCAAATAACTAAGTGGGGGTGACTC
>KE505140.1:18358-31509 GCA_000441515.1 Elaeis oleifera
TGTACATATGTACATATTTAGATATATCAGGAAAAATCAAGTTATACCAAATGTAACTTTTATAAAAGTTACATATTTTTTGAATTAGTTGATGGAAGTCACGTATTAATGTCTCAAGTCATTGGATGTGATCTATTATTTTAAATTATTATATATAAAAATTATATAATTTAAAGATATCTAACATATATATCAAATGGTCAAAAAAAATATTTACTATTTCTTGTTATTCAAACCGACTAATTTTTGATCATTTGATGTATAGACTAGAGGTCTCCAACTCATATAATTTATTTTTGTGTGAATAGTTTAGAGATATATAGTAGATTACATCCAATAATTTGGATCATAAATGTGAGACCTTCATCATTTAATTTAAAAAAAAAAAAGTTTAACAACATAAGAGTCATAATAAACGTAACTTGAACTTGACCTTCCTATATGTGTGTGTGTGTGTGAACTGGTCTAGGTCGGGGCACGACAATATGTATGTATGTATGTATGTTAAATTGAGATACTTTTGTACTTTTGAAAATATTTAGCTCCAAATCCTTTCCTGCCTTATTAATGAAAGAACTGTCAACATAAAATTAACATTGTTAATCAAGATTTTTGATATTTAAATAGGTTAGAAGCAAAAATCATGCATTTTGATGTCATTTACTAATATATCAAATGAAAATAAAGTTGACCATTCAACAATACGATATCATGTTAAATAGGCTAGAAGCAAGAATCATGCGTTTTGATGTCATGTACCAATATATCAAATGAAAATAAAATTAACCATTCAACAATATGATATCATGTTTTAATTTAATCTATACTTTTGAAATATTTTGTTATGCTTATATTTTAAAATATTTAGATCAATATCAATAATTTAGAATTGTAGATTACATAATTTGTGCTATATTTTTGTTAACTAGTGCTATTACTACAACTTATTTTTGCTATCTTGATATTGGTCCAATCAATGATGCTGATTTTTATTTTGAGAGATCTTTTCTTGATTTTAACTATGAAGCATTTGGAGCAAAATACTTTTGAAAGCATCTAAATCTAACTTGTTCTACGAAAGGATCAGTTCGATTGGGACATGCTGGACCCTGAGTCGAATCAGTTTCATATTTGGGTTTGGATTTTGGACCTATAGCCAATCAAATAGCTAATTGTAGCAAGTTAGGTATGTCTATGGAAAACACTTTAGACCCGGTAGATCATTTGGGTTGATTTCAAATCAAATTAAATGAAAGAAAAGAGAGAAAAGAGAGAAGAAAAATTGAGGATAGAAGGGGGAGAGAGATTTTAAATTAAAGGTTATGTTAGGTCAGGTACATAATAAGTAGACCCAAATTAGATCTAGATGATTTAGGAAATTGGGTTTGATTAGAGTTTACGAAGCTCAAATTCAGCCCGCTATTTGAAATAGGTCCATATTTGAATCTAATCCTACCATATCAATCTTTATGAAGAGGCTAAGTCAGGACTTAAGTGTGGGTCATTAGTCAACCTAACTCAATTTTAGGGTATTTACTCCTCTTGACACTAACATCAGTAACAGGATATCCAAATTAAAGATCTATAGCATTGATTATGATCTATATCATTAAAAGTGCCTACAAATCAAGAATTATGTTTTCTTGGTCTCTCCAATCCATGCATCATGTGAATACAAAATAAATAGTTAAAATGATAGGGGATCATATTTCGCTGCAATCTAAGAATCAAGATTTATTGCTTTTTCATTTGTATATATTTTAACATATTTAGATTAGAACCAATAAGATAGATTCTTAATTTATATGCTTTATCTTGTATTGCAGTATAGTAGCACAATGGATGAGATTTTTATGTTTATATGATACTTAGGTTAGAGACTACTAAAATACTTAATATTTAATTTATATATTTTGGCAATATAGATCATGATCAACCATATCCATCTTCTAATTGGATGCCCTTTTATTGATTTTGGAGTCAAAAAGAGTACATACTCACTCTCCCAAGAAAGATGGTCTATGCCTATATATAATATTGGATGCATGGCACATATTTGTTATGTGTTGGAGGCACATGATATATTGATGAGGCTAGAGACAAAACATTAGAATTTTTCTTGTAAAAAAGAAGTATCATTAGTTTATTAAAATGGAAAAGAAAAGTATGGCTATTTTGCAAAGTTTCCATACAGACATAATAATCACTTGTTGAAATACAGGATCGATGGTTTTGGATCTACCTGGATCCAAAACCAAGTCCAATAAAAAATTGGGTATTATTTTCACTTGTGCAACTAAAGTAGCAGATTTTCAACTCTCTCGATCCTCGGCATTCCATAGTTCTATTTTAGTCTAGAAAGAGCGACATAACCGGCTTCAAAAGTAGAGACAAATGTCAAGCACTTGGACCACATCTGCTAGATGTATCACTTATTGCTGCTCACCCAAACCTGATTCTGTGATCTCCCTTGATGGGCTATATTATGGCCCAACTAAACATTCCTTCCAAGTTCCAAGAAAGGAGGTTAACTACCGAGTACCGACCATGTTCCAGATTGACTTTAGTGGCTCGAAGGGCCCACTATAAGACTAACCGTCACCAAATCTGGTCCTATTTTTGCTTTGACAAAATACCCATGAAACCATCTTTTTATTAGAGAAAACCTCATCCCCGGTTCATGAGGAACTTGCAAACCATTGTTCGAAGGTCATTTTCCCTGGTCCGGGAGACAAGAGCTTGGGGCCTTTACGTGCATGAAAAGGTAGGCTCGCATGCGATGCACGTTAAGGGAGCACAGTACCATCATCATGCGATGTTGGACTTATCTTAAGTGGTTTCCAGAAGGGTTTCAGTTTCTACGAGGAGACATAGTGGCAGTTGGATGCATTTATTTGGTCGTGCCGTGGAGGTTGTCAAGATCATAGGTCCACCTCATGTTACAATTAGAGGTGGCCACGAAGCAAGATATGAGATAGATTTTTTTTTTGGATGAATCAGTTTGTTATTTGTTAGACTAAGTAAACAAACAGCACGTAAACAAACAACCGACTTACTGACCTCCATGATTCTTTCTCATTTAGTGTGAAATATGGAACCAGAGCTGCAGGTTGGTCCACCATTATCTTGTAAGAGATATCTGGGCCATGGCAGATCCCATGAAAGCCTTTAAAGCCAGCCACAAATGTAGACTAGGGAACCAGCCAGGGATTGGCTGGATGGCATATGGCCGTTGGGGGTAGGAAACTGGGAATTTTGATTGTACGGGGGAGTTACATATCGGCTACACCAGCTAGTTTGATAAGTCTTCAGTGATTCTTCTGGTTGTATTGTCCTTGGGGCAAGTTAATGAGGTGGTCCACTCTTATCTACCCCAAAGTTCAAAGAAAGGAAATGGAAGAAGTATGAAGTATCATCATTTGGTGGTCTCCCCTGCCAGCCATGACAGACGTGAGGTTTAACTGTTTCCAAATAAAGATAGTTGCTAATGTTTATGGCCAAGATATTTAGTTATTTAGCGCCACAAGAAGTTGGAAAACTGTTGTGTGAATTGGCCGTGTGGATCCACTCTTCATCTTCCTCATATATTAGCATTCCAAAACCCTACTATCTTTTGGGCTCAAAAAAAAAAGAAAGCAAAAATAGAAAACCCAAATTAAAAATGGAAAGAAAAAAATGACCATAATTACGAAAAAATTATCTTGAGGCATGTCATTGATAATTTTGTGCACGAGTTCATCGGAGAACCTCGATAGTGCTAGGGCATCAATAGAGGCGTTAATTTGCTTTAATCCCTCCGACCCAAATAAGAAGATTGAGAAAGCAAGTGGAGAAAAACAGAAACAAACCTTGGAGGAGGACTATGAACAACAGATAGGAAGGAAACTATTATCTCGATTGGAACTAATTAAGTACCTTCCTCGCTTTTTTTAGAGCCATAGCAAGTTAGTAATCTGATGGCTTTTTTTAGAGCCGTGGCAAGTTGGCAATCCGATGTCCAAGAACCTATTTGCACTGGATGGAGGAGCATGCACGTTTTTTTTTGGATAATGCTTTGAAGCCTTAGATGTACTCTTCTCTCCTGTCACTATATGACTCAAGCTACTAGGATTTTCATATAAAATCACCGACCAATATAAAAGAAGGAGACAAAGGGGACAGAAAAATATACAGAGGAAGAAATAAGCATTCTAGCAACCGGAAGTTGGTAGGATGATAATTGAGTGTCTTATTTCACTGACCAGAAACAATTGTTGATTAGGCTAGATAGATGTATGGGTATGCTACCAGTAATCGAACTAGAAAGAGTAAATGGAAGTAGGTTTTACCATATTAACCTTTAAGGGCTTTTGCTACTAAGGTGTTGTCTTCTTAGTGAAGGGAGCAATAACCACATTGCTACACTACCGGTGATAAAAATTAGAAGCTAAAGGATACTTAGAAATAACTAAAGATAACCAAAAGGACGAAAAATGCTACAAGTCGTTGATCGGCAAAGGGCCTTTCTTTGAATATAATTTGATATTTGTATGTGTTCTTTTGAGCGCTAGACAATTGTCTAGCATTGACATTTGTCATCTTCAGTTAACATTATTCCTATAATTTCTCTCGATGATTGCCATAGTCAGTATCTATCTCTAAACCATTTAACTCCGCTTTCCACGTTCCAATCTCTCGATAACTATCTCCACTTCTCACATTTAGTTCTATCAAATCATTCCCCTATATTAAGTTGATGACTTTCATAGAACAACATGATTGGCTTCAATTCAACATTAGCCTCTAAGGCAAACTATATTCACAATCGGCCTATATTTCTCGGCAGCTTCCTTCAAGACTTGGCCTATACGTCAAGTGGCACACAACTTTACCTATTTTGATTGATGCTCTTAGTCATCACTAGGCCTATCTTAAGTGATAACATGTGGTTGACTAATAGGCCTACATGGTTGAGTCATTTTTTAGTTTGTCTCTTAACTGTAACTTGGCCTTCCTTAGGTCTTATTATGTAATATCATCGTAGCCAATTTTGATTTTTTTGATTGGAATGGGATATAAGCAGCTTTACAATCCAATATTTGGTGCCGCTAATAAATATTAAGCCTCTCTTATATTTGCTCAATCTCAGATACCGCCATATAGCTATTATCTAACCAGCTTTTTGTTGATCTTCTACTATGAGACAAGACGTGGTGTAAGCATGCACTTCCTTCCACCAGTAAGTCATTGAACCATCCAACACTAGTTAAATAAATCATAGAGTTAGTAGGTGAACCATCAAATAAAAATAAATAATATAAAAATAAAATCTTCATAAAAATAGCATAAAAAAGTCATCGGCTCGTGTTAAATGAACCATCCATCATAGGCTGAAGCAGGGTTTTTGTCAACTCAATTAGGAACCTCACGTGACCTATATTGCTGGTGGGTTCCACATGCTCAAGCCGAATAAGATCTCAATTGTCAAGCAAAGATCTTGGGCTCCAGTGAAATGAGTGCAACGAGATGGAAAAATTCCTTCAAAACCTTTTTTGCTAAGCCCCAACTAAGCCACCAAACCAACATTAAGACTAGAGATAGCTTTCCATCTGGGCTTGATTACGTGTCTTTAAGAAATAACGATCCTTGCCTCTTACCAAATGAGGTATCAGACTTAGGAATATATGGTCGGTCTTCATACGTATGGAATCTTACAGAAATATAATTCTTGTTCACCTAGCCAAGTCACATTCATATTAAATGAGAAAGAAAATTGATTATGCTCGCTAATATTGAAGAAAATCCTAATTCCAAGTAGAAAGAATCCTTATAGTGGAACAATAAGTGCCACGTCTCCAACTTTCCTTTTTCCCATACTTCCACTTTTGTTTGATTGAATTGCCACGCTTTCACTTGCCAGGGATGATAAAAGGGGAATTAGATTGAGAAATAATTGGGAGGAAGAGATAAGGACACAAATGTGGAATCAATAAAAATAGAAACGTCAATCAATAAAAATCATATAATTATAGGATAAAGACGATTTGATAGGAATAAAAGCAACAAGAACAGTTATAAAATAAGGAAAAAATAGAATCTTCAATCAATAAAAATCATATAACCATAGGATAAAGGCGAATCCAATTTTGGTGGAGCTTGAGTTTTCCGGCACCACTTGGTGGAAAATTTGAAAATAGGTTGAAGGATGGATAAAGTTGGTAAATGAAAGCCAAATAATTACTTTTACACAATCCCTCTGTAATATTTATGTTTAATGTGATGCACCTGCGTGGGAAAAAGTGATGAGAGGGATCCTCAGTAATATTTCTATGAGAATTTTGGTTAAAATGATTTGTTTTTTTATATTTAAACAAATAAAACCATTCCTTCCTTAGTTTACTTTTTATTTACAACATGGGTATAACATGCAATGAACAATCTGTTGGCTAAGAAAATGAGGGACATAAAGAAACCTTGAGGAGAATCTTTACAGCTATTCTTTGGCAACAAAAGAAAATTTCAGAAGTAAAAATATAATAAGTGAACAAACAGGTAAAGATTTTCACTGCAAGGTTTATAATTTCTTTACTCTTCTGACAAGTAACAATTTCTGATAGAAATAATAACATGTAAATGGCTAAAAAAATCCATCAATGTCCTGATCACTTCCTTCTGTAATTTCCTATGCAAAATCGTAAATTGTAAAAAAAACAAAATCTTAATTTCTTTCGAGATAGAAAAAATCTGATTGTCTTGCCTAAATCATTCATTGCCCTCTCAAATGGATCTTATATTTCAATCATTACCTAACTAATAGCGTGACCGGTTCTACTTTCTGCTAGCTTGTTCAATCACCCACTCTGATAGTTGGACCATTTTGGGTGATCTAACTAGAGGAATTATGTTATAAACACCACCTATAAAAGATTCAATATTGGAAATGAAGAGAGGGCAAATCATCCTCCCCAAAAGAACCGGAAAAGATTTAATGTCACAAGGTGACAAAATGTGCATGTTGCCGACATAACTAACTCATCAAAATAATTTCTACTAACATGTTGAATCATCATCAATCATTTAGCTAGTTAGGCCAAAAAGTCTAATTGATGAACTGCATCCGGCGCCCTATCAGTCAACCATTACGGTTCCCATGGGCGAAGCTTGGGCTTGCCAAAGGTTCAAGGTTTGGCCATGCCTGTCCCACCTTTGAATATAAATGAAAGGTCCATGTCTTGCCTGTTTGTGGTAGTAGTCTACATTCACCAATCACCATGATTTGAATATCCTAGGTCCACATCTAGTGTGGAGAGGCCAGTACTAGTCTTGATGAAATCTTTTTTTACTTGTTTGGAAAGTTTGCAATGTAAGCAAGCTTCTAAGAATTTGTCAAGAGTGCTCATGTGGCATGTTTGTAGTCTCAAAATGTTGACTTGCTAAAATTCCCTGAGAAGAAGCTACACTAAAAGGTATCTTTTAGAGCTCAAAATTAAGCTTCATAATCTCAATCAATTCGGTAAGTTGGATAATCATCAAGTTTTTCAAGTCAGACTAAACTGAATTTTCTACTAGATTATTCATCATACATAGGATCATAACACATCCAAAATACAAACTAATGATATTTAGGCATCAAATCCGCAGCTCAAGTTCCCCATGATTTATTAGGGTAATTGAAGTTACCCTTGTTCTTTAACAACAGTGAGTTCAGACCCTCAATAAAAGAGGTGAGGTTGCATGATATGAAGTGAAACATCTGCCAGAGATTAGCCGGTTCTAATTTGCAAATAAATAATAGGATGAAGCTGTTCCCAAACTTGATCCAACCAGGAAAGATAAGAGATTTGCAAAGGATAATGAAACAAAGATTTAATCATTAGGATCTAGGATGGATACATTCTAGGTGGCCTAACAAGATAGACCCTGTATTGTTTTCTATCAAGCAAAGTTTAATCATATGAAAGAATGGTCCCAAGGTCATATTATATGGGCATAGCAAGGCCCATCCTTGTCTCCCAGGACAGCCCAGAGAAACAACATCTCAGGTTCCACACCTCCCAGCCAAAAATGGTGCAATCAATCACAGTCTTGGATACCGTAATCTTGGATCCTAAGATACGGTGAGCCTGACCAAAGAGATCAGATGAAATCTCATAGCCTGAGGAGACAGGTGTTATCACTCTGTTAGGTACACGTCCCTTCATGTGAACATGCATGAGCTCCAAGTTGCCTACTTGTAGCCGACACCATCAGCCTCACTTCACACTCATGGTGGGTCCATTCGAGCAATCAAGTGCAATATTTTGGTAGGGTTACATAGGTATGTCATCAAAGTATTAGTTGATGGATAGCATATCCTTCCAAGGATTGTGTTCCCCAAGACTTGTAAGAAGAATCTATTTGTTTCTTAATTATGATTATGCTCAAAATGTTCGACCGACCCGATCAGAACCGGTGAAACCAGCTCTTGGAGACTCGTGGATCGAGTGGAGTTCAAAAGTTGGACCTATATCCGACATCAAGTTTGGTCTGAATTTTGTTAATTTTGATCAAAACTTTATTGTTAAGCATCCATCATCTTTTACTTCGAGTATCCTTCCCAAATTCATCAAATGAATCTTTATACTAAACAAATCTCTCCTTTTGCCTGGTGATTCTGTCTCTCTCACTTAACTGATTTTAAAAATTCATTTTACGTTTCAGAAAATTCTTGTTTATAAAGACAATCTTTTCATTATCAATTTTTTTTTGGATGTCGTGGAGTTTTTTTTTCCCCTTGGAATGTAATGGAGGGATGCATGCTCAAGCTAGCTTCCCCAGCTACTTTATTTATAGGAAAATGCTGGATTGCAAGCACAAGGTGAGGTTTGACAACAACTTAGTCTTAGTGTCAAAAGGTTACAAAGTTTAGAACATCAAAATTCCCAATGCTCGTCTCAACTCTTGGCTGAGCATAGGCTTCCCAAGAGATCGAAAAGGTTGATCATTCTTGGCATCACCGCTTGAAGGAATGATTTCTTCCGGAGGAGGAATTTATATATAGTTGCATTTCTTCTATAGTTGTCAGCACGCTACATGGAGTTGATCCCAAGGCTTCCTCTGTTTCTAGGATGCACGCTTCCTTTTCTACTCGGTCCATGTAGGAGAGGATAGATGGTTTGCCTTTTATCTGTAAACAACCCTTCAGGGATTGCCTAATGAATTCGGTGAACGCACAATGAACCATAAGATGATTGATGGCTTCTGTATTGCTGTCACATAGCCTACAAGCTCTTCCCACCATCCACTCTTTCTCATCATTAATTATTATTCTCTATAATTTTAGTTCGCAAACTTGTATATCAAGGATGTTCATTTTCTTGAATCATATTGAAGTTTTATTTGATTAAAAGTCATGTTTAAGTTGCATCTCTTTATTTTATTTGCAAAACTTCCAGTGATTTTTGTATCTGATTGTCCATTTGTTATATTTAAGCAATAAAAGATTGTCAATGCTAGACCAAATGTTGGGACATGGCCGACCCAACTTGAGATCTAATTTTTTTTATTCTTTCATGAGTATGAGCTCTCTTGGGCCTAGGTCTAGAACGCCAAACCCAAATAACTTGGTTGCATATACCCAATTCAGGCCCAGTCCATTTATAGCCCAGTTGGTCTTTATATAAGACCAAGTGGATGTGGTAACTCAACTGGATTCTCTACAACTGGCCACTTACTGATAAAAGAACTAGATTTGTATCCGTGCGATGTATAGGCTGTACGACGTTGTTTATTACTTTCTTAAATATAAAATCGAAACAAATCATATTATAAGAAATGATTTTATATTTCATGAGCGTAAAATTTTGAACTATAATGTTAATGTGGTTAACGAAATATTGAATGTATGGTTATCAAAAATTGGCTTTCATAAGAACCATTATATTTAGAACCTGAGTATATGAGGACAAAATTCACAATCCGTTATACGTTGTAGCTGCTTCATTATCTGAAGAATTAATAAAAACTATAAAAAAAGTGGCTTTTTATCTGTATTAGGAAGAAACTATTTTGTGCTACATCAGAGCTGCTTGAATGAAATTATTTCAAAGAAACTGTCTATGTTAAATTTTGGAATACTTTTTTGAATACAACATTATTCATAGTATTAGATATGTGGCCTTCATTGTCATAAATCAATATTCTCAATCCTTATTTGCTTCGAACTCTAGAGACTGTAACATAGAGTTAACTATGGCTAAACACTTGTTGATTGTCATAGCAAAGCAAATAGCTAAGGGATATTGCCTGTGCTAGAATTTAAATGGCAGCCTTGAATCTGAAAGAGTTAAAACCATCCTTGAGATGAATAGCTTGTGGCCTATATTGCTCTTGGAGATAACTTTACCTTCTAATACATGATTACCTAGCTGAGTTATTATCAATTTGGTTCCACTGCATAAGCCAGATGATTGGTCTATGTTTCTAAGCAATATCACCGGAATACTGATCTTCAATTTTAGTACATGGTTTGGAAGGCCAAAACACCGAATATTATTTAAGAACTTGGGTGTATATAGATCTTCTTGACTAAATGCATTAGTGTCTGCTTTGTAGATGGTATCAAAACTCAAGTACACCTTATCTTCCCCAGCAATAAAGAAAGAATACATTCATTGACAATGTCTACAATATCATACGTAGGAACAAGAATAGCTCTATCTTGCAAGTAACCTTCCTTATGCATATTTAGTAATAATGAGGGATACGCACTTTCCACGATAGTTGCTAGAGGATCACTTTCATCCTTAATAAGGAATTCATTAGAAATTTCAACCAAGCCTTCGCCATCATTAGGATCATCAAGATTACAATCTCCAATTTTTAGGATCCATTCTGAAAATTTTTTCAACTCATTTATATTTGAATCAGATGAGCCTGTTTGAAGCTTCATATTTTTAGTGAATTTAAGTACCTTACAAAATCTCCATAAGTAAGAAAATTAATAGTGACAAACATAATATCCTGTCTACTTTCTTTCAAAATGACTGACAAATTTATCGGAAGTCATCTCTAAATACTACAACTTTGCAGCCAAAAGGTTGCTCCAAGCTCGATAGATTAGAAAATCTGAGAACATCTCTCAAAGTTCTATCTAAGGCCTCAAAATAATATTTCTGAGACATAGGAGCTTCATCCCAAATTATTAACTTTGTCTTCCTTAACAATTCAGCCAAAGTACTTCTTTGTTTAATGTTGCAAATGGAGTCTTCATTTATATTCAAAAAAATTCCGAATCTAGAATGGATAGTTTTGACACCAGGTAATAAAATGATGCTATTCCACTTGATGTGACCATAAGCATGATTTGATCTTTAGATCTTAGAGCAGTAGATATGGTTCTATACACAAATATTTTCATGTGCCATCGCATCTATAAACAAAGAACACCTGCATTATTCCTTAAAACAACATCTAATATACTTTCATAAACTTTCTTCTATTCATTATTAAGACAGCAAATAAGATAGCTAAGTTCTTCTGCTAAAGCAATTCTATCGTAAGATAGCTTATCTTAGATAAGGTTGTTCTGAATTTTCAAAATATTCCCTTCATTAGGAAAAGACATTGAAGGAAAATCTCTAAGACTCTTCTCATTGTTGTGCAACCGCTTTTCTATTTTAGCTAGAACATAATCTTTCAACTATTCATCATTAAATATTAAAATTACACAAAGTCAAGATGAAACAAATGTGTAAACATGTTATTTGAATCATATATGATATAAAAAACTATAGTAACGACATAAAGAAAAAATCAAAGAAAATTGATTTTATGTACCTTCATTTTTAAACAATCTTTTTGGTTATATAGTATATCTTTACTTAAGAGCTCCCAACATTTTTTCCAAACAAACTCAGTTCTTGAAAGACTGTTTGTAAACAACAATATAGTAAAACGACTTCTCAATATACTTTCTGTCATCATCCAACAATCATAATGCATAACATGCATCCTTGGAAAAATGGTATTGAATACATTTAACTTTCATAATGTCCTCGTAAGATTTGGGATCCTTTACAATATTTAGTAAGATTTTGAAGTAGTACTTCTCTCTAATACCAGATGGGATATAACACAGCCTTTCGATTAAGAAACCACATCTTGAAAACCATTCTTCCAATTGGGATTTATATACAAACTTTGTTGAAAATTCTACACAGATCAACTATCTAGCCTTCTCATATTTTTATTTGCCTCCATCTAAACCAAGAATATTGTCTTCTTATTTCCACATGTGTTTACAATAGAATCAATTGGCTCGTCATCCTAAAATACAATAATTGCTCATCAGGAAGATGAAAAGACAACCTTTCAACAAGAAGATCTCTGTAATGGATATCAAATCCAAAATCCATCAAACGGCCTCACATGCTGATATATACCTACAATCATAATACATGTTAGTTTCATCTTGTTTCTTCTGATTTAGAATTGCCATGCATTTGATAAAAGATGCAGTCATGGTCTATGTTAACATATTTAAATAAGTACTTGATTGATCTTGACTGATTGCATCATTCAATATTTATGTGAGAATGATATTTCATTAGAAGCCTTAGATTATATGGAACCATATATCTGTTGTCTAGAAGAACGCCATTCTTTCAAAAAAAATTTATTATCTCATCTTCTATAGACAAGATATCTATTTTCACCAATAGTTGTTGTCTCATTGAAATTGTTCGGATAATGTTGTGAATATTTTTCAGCTTTCATGCATGGAGATTGTATATTAGCCACACCACATGGACCATGCATCCTGAAATCCTTGATAACTTCATATAATTTAGGATTTGTTTCTTGATCAGAAATTTTAGCAGAAATGATTCTATCAATTTATTCACCTATAGGTATCTTGTGCTCAAGATGCAAGAATAATAAAAGGTGTGCACGAGGGAATCCATGCTTTTGAAACTCTATAGTGTATATCACTGCATTAGTAAACTTTTTTTATGGCAATATAGTATATTTTAATAAAAAATATTTATTTTAATTAAAAATATAGACAATGCAATGCAAATATATTGAATTAATTTTTATTTTATAAAATGATGCATTAATTTTATTTAATTATATATTAATGTAATAATTCATAAGTTTAATCTGTATGTAGAAAAGAAAATGATAAGAAC
>KE505140.1:44132-54213 GCA_000441515.1 Elaeis oleifera
AATCAAATTGACATTGAAAATTAAATAAAAATTTAAAATCATCAAGTCTAACATATATTTGGTTGAGAAATCCCAGGTAAATGTTGCTTCAGTTTCTATTATCTTTTCACCTTCCTCATTATTGCATATATGAACATGCTTATCAAGAAATTCAGCTATTGGATATTACATGTGACAAATAGAGCTCGAGGTAATTATAATATGCATGGTAGGAAATGCATACCATCGTATATGAGAAAACCACACACAATTTCTACAGAGATGAATGATTTCTATTTCAATAAAGATAAGAAACCATGTTCTTTATGATGTGGTTCTTTTATAGTACCATATTTCTATTGACAAATTGAAAATCAAATTAACATTAAAAATCAAACAAGCATTTAAAATCACCAAGTTCAAGATACGTTTTGGTTGAGAAACCATTCTTCAGGTAAATATTGCTTCAGTTTCTATTATCTTTTCACATTTCTCAATATTGCATTTATGAACATGCTTATTAAGAAATTCAGCCATTGGACATCGCATATGGTGAATAGAGCTCGAGGTACTTATAATATACATGATGGGAAATGCATACCATCATATGCAGCTATCGGTCTTTTGTTTTATAATTTTGAATTAAAAATAGCTATAATCAGCTTTCACATGCTATAGTTCTATTATTACGTAGAGGGTGCAAGTTTTGGCCAAAAATTAAAGGGCTAGGAGAAGCTGACATTTGGCGGCCATTGAATCTAGGAACTTCTACTTTAATTATATATAATAGATAAGTAAGGCTTTTAGTATTAGCTGATTCAATAGATAGCTTGAAGTGGATATGTTTTTGGATGTCGTAGCTCTGTTGGATTGTCTGCAAATGGCCACTTGCTGCTAAAAGAATAAGTAAGGCTTTCAGTATTAGTAGATTCAGTAGATGGAAATGAGAAAGAATGACTCTCATTCTTGTAATTTGGTTGGAGGGATTTCCATTCTCATTCTAATTCTTGAGAAGAATGGAAATATCTTAATCCTCCAAAACTGAATCTCTACTCTCCTAATTTATTCAAATCCGATTCCAATTCCAAATCCGATTATGAACCAAATGAGTCAGAGGAGATAGCCGTTCCAACTACCATTCCATTCTAGTCATGAACCAAATGCACCCTTCATAGTTACAAACGAAATGTAATACAAACTATTGCATGCATAGCTGTTCCTCTCCCTATAAAAAATGATCTTTGCAGTGCTCTTCTTCCAAACATGGCTTGCAGGTGCAGCACTTTGATCAGTGATGGAGGCAGAGAGAACTTCTAATACCTCAATCTTAGGGTTGGACTAGCTTAGGCCTAGGCCTGACCCAAATGTTCCATTAGTTCCCAGGCTGGCCAGAGTCATCCTGGACCAGGAAATCACTTGGTCCAAGCTCATAACATGGCCCAGATATTCAGCTTGTGACCAGATGCAGCCCATGAAATGAATAATAATAATTGTAATGTTAAAGAAATTTAAAGCTATGACTCTACTGGTTCCCTACTTTCAGATAAAGAATGAATTAAGGCCAGACAAATCATGATTAGTATTCATAAAGAAATTAAAGAACGCAATGGAGCTCAAGTTCAAATCATGATTGATGTTCATATTAAATTATAAAACTGGAAAAGTCAATCGATCTGCCTAGCTGCTAGCATTGATATAGTTCTGCTTGTCAAATATGTGCATTATTTTCTCTAAGAAGGTTTCCTCGTGTCCTTAAAAATTTTGTTACCTTAAAGAACTATGATAAACAGTGCGGTGACTGATCAACCACCAAAGTCTTATCTTTCTTAAGGATAACTTAAAAGTCTGCCATTGCATGTATGCAGATCATGATTGCAGATCTTTCTTTCTTTCTTTCTTATTTTTTAAGGAAGCAAACGCTAACCAGACTTCAATATCTTTGGAACTATGGTTTTTGGATGCTCGTCAGAAAACACTGAAGAAGCGAACGAAGGTGATGGAAGAAATTGAACATTTTCTAAAAAATCAAGGAGGCAACAGAGCGAATTATCTTGTGATATTGGTGATAAGATAAATCACGATTTCATGAATATTTTGAGATTTTATATTCTCGGCCCGGCATTATTTGTCAACAATTCACAATTACATGAGAAGTGTTATTCAGTTGATAAGCTATTGGAGCATCCGAATACCCCTAAATAAGTTGCCTCTAAGAATGCCATTTGCAACCAATCATCAGTAACTTAAACAACTAACATTGACTTGTCAAACCAATTAAGCATTAAAGCATTAATCTTCATACATAATGAGTTCGTAATAAACATTAGAGTTACATAATGACAACTTGGAACCTAAAGTTCTCAATATTGGCATTTACTCTTCTCAAAGTTAAAATAGTTCAGTTATCCACCATCCTGATAACTTTGCAAGTGCAAGATGATTACGATTAAGCATGAAGGTTAAAAAAAAAAAGGAGGAATGCCAGAAGCAAAACATGATGCACCTTGCACTTGGTTCAGGCCTAGGCCCGACCTGGGGCCCTGGGCCTTTGAGAGCCTTTTCACTTTTGTCTCTAGCTTAAATGTGACTCAATCACATCTTCACCAAATTATTCATAACCTTTGTCACTTTATAAATTATTCATCAACCAACTCTTTCATGCTTTTAGGGATATCCGTACAGGATGGTGACAAAAGATGTTTCTGTCCAACATTGGGTGTGAGATTTCAAAAATAGGGGAACTATGAAGCCTTCCAACAACAAGTGCAAATGTAAAATAGTCTCTGGTCAATATTGCTCACAAGGCCAAATAGACTTGGATGCTTGTTGATGAAGATCTTTCCAGGTGTCGTTTAATTTGACAAATGGATCTTTATAACAACCCTCCAAACCTTGATTTCCCATAGTTGTAATTAATGTCTTTAAGGTCATGTTTATAAATAGTTTGGTTGTTTTTCAAACATTGAGGAATTAGGATCTATTATTGTTAACTTTGATAATAGAATATAGAGGTGAAAGTAGTATAGATATTATCCGTCTGAATCTGTTTTCATATATGAATCAATTCAGATATGGATAAAATTTAGAAATCCAACTACCATCCATATTCATATCCATATCCGTAAAAAAAATAGATATAGATATGAATATCCAAATATCCAAATCGACATGTAACCCTATATAATTTTATATAATACTTATTAATTTTTTAAAAAATTACAATCATATAATATATTATTAATTTAATTATTATCTATTTAGTAATATCTTTGATTTTGTAGTCATAAAGTTTAATTATCTAAGTTATATCTTTAATTATATCCATACTTTCAATATCTGACTTGTATCTATATCCGTTTAAAATAAATATTGATATAAATTTTTGCATCCAAATAATATCCATATTTGTATTCGTCAAAAAAAATAATATGGATATGGATACGCTACTATCCAATTTGTATCCAATCTGATTTCAGCCCTAACAAAACATGCCAATTTTTTCTCTCATTGAGTTAGTTATAATATGAAGTGGCCTTATACACTTTCATATGTATTCGTAATGGGGGAGAATTTGAACATGTAAAATGAACAAATAAAGAGAAACTTAGAAAGAATATTGTGTCTTAGATATCTTCTATGTAACATACAAAAGCTTAAGAGTTTGGCCAGATAAAGCTAATCTTTAAGAGGGCCTTTGGTGACCTAAATCGCTGCTCGCTGGCTCATTCATTCACTTGCTCATGAACTTGCTGCTTCATCAGAAGTGATTAGTTGCCTTCTTTCCTCTATCGAAAGATGCTTAGTCAAAAGTAGGGCTGAGCAAATAACCGAAATCCGAAAAACTCATCCAATCCGATCTAATAAATATTGGTTTCCGTCGGTTGAAAGGCATAAATCGGATGGCATCAGGTTGAAATTTATAAAAATCGATTATTTACGGTCGGATTCGATTCCTACACTTTTAAATCGTATAAAATTGAACCAAACCGATATAGTATTTTACAAACTCACTTTCATTTTGAGATGGCATCATTTAGACTTCAATACTTTATTCCAAAAAATACTGCATCATCTATTTAGATTCATGAAAATATTAATATTGAATTGTTGATGGAAGCATATCAATTTGAGATAATTTTAAAGTAAAAGCTTTCATATGTAGTTGCTTTCAGATGAGTAAATCTTTTATTTTTTATTTATTTATACAAATTCAAAAATAAGCCCAAAATTTATAACTTATAAGGTTTAGATCTTTTTGTATTAAATTGATAAAAATATAAATAAGCTTAAGTAGGCGAACATTAGACTTAAAATCAATATTGGATCAACATTGAAGTCCAAACCGATACAACCCATCCGATACGCTACAAAGCGTTCACTTCGATTTTAAATGGTTTATACATGATAAACAGTTGGCAGCGGGTTGAATTTATTTCAACCCGATTGGATTCCATCAATAAAATTTTTTCTCAATCTGACCAAACCCGACCCGTGCTCAGCCCTAGCCAGAAGCGACGAAGGAGGGGAGATGGGGATAGGATCATTATAGTGATTTAAAATTATTATTGATCCACATCCTGAGATAATCTGATTTTCAGTGATTTAAGATCATCATGTTTGGTATGTCATATTCTCATGATTAAAAATCTTAGGTATCCATAAGCAATCTATTTGGTATATCATGAAATTTAAGATCATTAACCATATAATATCAAAAATACTCTCAATAGGTGCATACAAAATTTTTTATATACTCTCAATTCTCATGAATTAAGAACATAAGCAAATACTGATTCTTATAGTGTCATATTATTTTGTCACATATTTTACTTTTAGTGGCACAACCTCTACAAAATTACATTATATTTTGGTATTGGATATGATGTATCTTAGATCTAATAAAGTGCAAATGACAAAATCTCCTTAGACCTCAATATCAAGTGTGTTTGCACTATATACTAAACAATAAAGAAAACTAAGCTCAACCCATATGGGATGGGAATGGATAGATCGAAAATACTCTCCTTGACGTTAAGTTTGGATAAATTGAATCATAGTTAAATCCGTGAAGCATCAACCATTTGCAACATATTCTTATTATTCTATTATTTTTCCATATATAAAAGTAAAGCTTATGTGGCAACCAACTTCAAAATTTTTGGCTGCAATTTTCTCTCTTTTGATGAGTATTCTACCCATGGAAGGGCACACCATTTAGGAACGTAGCTCTTTGTTCTTCTTGTACTCATAATTTTTAACAAATTATATGGCAATATAAGGGATTTGGGTAGATATTATCTTTGGGAGAGGAGGAAAATATGTTGAATCTAGCCTCACTCTAGCTTTCTCTCTCAAGAAAAAAAAAATTGAACCATCACAAAGATTCCACAGCAAGATAAAACACCAAAGAGCCAAAAGGTACATGTGGAATTATAATTTTTAATAAAAAAGTGTCACCCTCGAACCCACTATCTGGATCAACCACATGACATAGCTGCACACTTTAAGACAAAGCTAAAAGAATGTGCAAGGCCTTAAAATCAATTACAACATCAAATCTCTATGAACATAATTAATCTCAATCCATGATACCATATTCCATGTAACAATAAAGAAAACCTATTTAATTTAGAAACTAAATCACCCAACTAATATTGATGATGCAATATATGTATTCAATCCTTTTGACTATGATCCCAATCATAATCAAGTACAAGCATCCTGAAACTCTAAAAAAAAAAAGGTAATAAGCTTTATAGTCCAGTAAAAATTTTCACACATCAACATCAATATAATAATAATAAATAAGAAATTATCAATAGTTGTTAGTCATATAAATCTTATGCCACAAGATACCATAATCATAAAACATGCATAGCATACATATCTTTTTGCATAATAAATCACATCATATAATTATCTCAAAACAACATATATCGAATCTGATTATATTAAGGTACTTGGCTATGGTCTACCATAACCGTATTTTCGACCCATGGTAGGACATCAATAAAGTGGCTAATCCTCTGGACTACTGCAACTACGTTTCAAGCCTCTGATGGGACATCGATAAAATAGCTGGTAAAAAGGATCATATATGTGCAACTTTAAACTACTATGATCATGTTTCAAGCCCATAGTGGGGCACTAATAAAGTGTCTAGTCCAAAAAACTACATGCTTGATCCTAAACTACTATAACTATATTTCAAGCTCGTGGTAGGACATCAATAAAGTGGCTAACCTTGAAGACCATAAGTACTCGACTCTGAATTACTACAATCATATTTCAAGCCCATGGTAGAACATCACTAAAGTGGCTAGCTTAGATTACCACAACCCCATATTGGGCATACAATTCAATTGCATGCTTGTTGAGTATTATAATTCAAGATTATACTTTTTACAAATTTGATATACATGATTACTAAATTGATATATCATGTATAACTTTATACAGAGCCATATATATGCTTGACTAATAAATATATAACATGCAACTATCAAAAGCCATATAGGTTAAATTATTGATGTACAAATAATTTTATATAAGTAGGCAATCAATGTCTAGGAACTCTTACCTCTACTAATGATCAACTTGATCACAATGTACATTAGTTCATGTGTAGCATGACCAATCATTCAATATATCCAAATCATCTTTGATCAAATATTAGCACAAAAAATAATAATTATTATTAGATTTTTATTTTAAAGCTCTAATATCCGAATCACTTTAATCCCCAAATTTTTCAACCTTACCTAATATGTGACTAATTAAATAAAAATTCAGGATTTACCTTGATTTAGGGATTAGAGCATCAATCTCCTTACTCAACATCTTTCTTGATTAGATGATCACACTTGTCCATAAAATTCAAAGTTGAATATAGAAAAGATGTGTATATAAAAACAACAAGACTGATTGGATGGCATCACTTAAAAGATAGATTAAGAAGAGGGAGCATAAAGAGAGAGGTGAAACCCTCCTCTCTTAATCGGAATAGGGGAGCTTCCCTCCTCTCTTCCTCCAAACATGGCCGCAAGCCCCATGGCCAATGACCCCATACATTGTTCAATGGTGAGGACTCGGTGACACAATCCTGAACACTGTCCTGACCACAAATATGGCCGGTGATGGTCGATGAAGCAAGGAAAGAAAACAAAATTGGGTACATCATGTTCATGGCCTCTCGAGGATTTACTAGCTCTAAATAGTGCTTTTGAACTTGAAAAAAAAGCTTAGGTCCCTTCCCTAATTCTGACAAACCCAAATGAGTGATTCTAGCAATCTTTCTCGACGAGATGGGCAGTTGAGATTCGACAAGGAGCTTGTAAAAGAAAGAGATACAGTGATGATTACTCCTTTTTTTCTTGAAACTTGTCGATGAGACGCTTAGAGGGGAGAGGGAAGAGATTTATAGGTCTATTCATAGGGATAAATTTTATGGTCGGACCGACCATGGAAAGAATTATGGTCGGCCCATCATCTGCTGCCACATGTCAAACCTTATATGGATCATAAAGTGGAAGCAGAGAGGGAAAAAACAAGGAAAAACTCCGCCCTTTCGTCTGCTACATCATCTCCTCTTACCCATTTCGGTGAGATTCTGATTGAGTTCTCCCACCACGCCTCCTACGGTAGCACCCTCCCCTCTTCTCGACTGCACCACTGCTGCCCTTCTTTTCCCCACTGGGTTCCGACTGGGTGGGAACATTTGTAGTTGACAGCAGCAAGGGCCAAGAGGTGACCACTTTACTTTTCTGATACTTTATTCTCTTTCTTATTTTTCTAAAGTAGGCTCCCTAGTGACTTTCATGCTTCAACATCTCATGACGTTCTAAGCAAAGGATTCTGAATGCTAGAAAGCAAAAAGCCGATATCTTAACCCATTAATACGTAGAGGACCTGTCCATTTTTTTTTACTTCAAATCACACTTTAATTGGATCCTGTTCGGCATATCGCCACATCCTGATGATGAGTATAATCTCGGATCCTTGGTGAGTAGTCGGATGTTCCTACCGCTCTATATACTTATTTTTCTTAATCTATCAAACTGTATTTTTATGTTGTGCTTCATCTATTATAACTTAATTCCACCTAAAATTTGTATGTAGCTATGTCTCAACACTTTCACCCACAGTATGTCAGAAGAGGATAATTGGTTGTCTTTCGAAGAGCATTTGTCCATTTCAAAAACAAGAGCAAGTTTGGAGGGAGAGCCTGGAACAATAAAGTCTCCAACCATAGAGGTAATGAAATATTATTTATTTTTAATACTTAATTAAATTCTATTGACATTATGCTGCTCTGTTATGTTAACATGGCATTCGATTTTTATCCATTTTATCTATTATATGTATTTTAGTTGGAGGCACAAGATGATCATTCTCCACATAGCGATGATATTTCGAGAGTTGGGATGACGTTTAGATCAGAAGAGGAAGCTTATGATTTTTATAATGTATATGCCAAAAGAATTGAATTTAGTGTATGGAAATCACACATTGATCATCGGAAGATGGAGCTTAGTGTCTAAGAGATATATTTACAGCAAAGAAGGACAATGTGCTACTCATCCCACTCATGTGACAAAAAAATCACATGCAATTGAAAGAACAAATTGTATGGCTTGTTCGGAGTTCAAAATTGATCGAGAAAATATTTGGACTATCAAAAAAGTTGAATTAAATCACAATCATGTGATACCAAGTCCAAACAAAGCCTAGATGTTAAGGTCACATCGAAAAGTTTTGCCAGTTCAAAGGGCTCTTATTGATCAAATGGGTAGAGTAGGTATTAGACCACTCAAATCTATAACTTTTTTCAAGATTGGGCCGAAGGTGCAGAAAATGTGGGATTTATGTGAAACAATACTAACAACTATACCTATGGAAAAAAGAAAATTTCGTGAAAGCAGGTGATGTGCAAGTTCTACTTGAGTATTTAAGAGCCAAACAAGTAGAAGACTCATCATTTTTTATGCCATACAAGTGCATGAAACCGGACAGGTGGCTAATTTTTTTGGGCACATAGTCATACAATACTTGATTATGCATGCTTTGGTGATGTTGTATCCTTTGATACTACTTTTAGTACAAACAAATATGAAATGCCATTTGCACATTTTCTCGGCATCAATCACCATAAGCAAACTATTATTTTTGGAGCAGCTCTGTTATATGATGAATCAGCTGAATCATTTATATGGTGCTTTCAAACCTTTCTGAATGTAATGTCTGGTAAACAACCTTCAACCATTTTCACTGATCCAGCTGCAGCTATTTCAAAGGCAATTAAGGTAGTCTTACCTAATACTTGCTATAGATTGTGCTTATGGCATATATTTCATAATGCTGCCCTTAACTTAGGCCATGTTATCCTTGAGTTTTCTAAATTTTTGATAGACTTTAAACGATGTGTGTATGAAAATTACTCAGTCAACAAGTTTGAGAGGAGGTGGGTGGAATTATTGGATAAATATAGAGTTAATAAGAATCCATGGTTGGCAAATTTGTTTAACATTCGAGAAAAGTGGGCCACTGTTTACCGACATGATTCTTTTTGTGCTGATATGACCACTACACAAAGGAGTGAAAGCATGAACAATCAATTCAAAAGGATTTTTCGCAAAAAACTTTCTCTTTCAGAATTCATAGTTGAGTATCATAAAGCTATAAATTATTTCGGGAGAAAGAAATGTTTGAAGATTATAAGTTAAGACAAACTGATCCATTTTATTCTTGAATGCTCCTATATTGAAGATGGTATCTGAAATCTACACCAGACAAATATATGAAGATTTTGAGAAAGTTTATAAAAGTCAGCTTGCTTGCTCTTTTGAGCTGATATGCACTGATGGTATAATTTGCACATACAAAGTCTATTGTCAACTAGAGTATTAAAGTGAAGGGTTAGTCAAATTCAACTCTCAAGATATAACAATTACATGCTCATGTAAATTATATGAATCTAGAGGAATTTTATGCATGCATTGCTTGAAGGTATTTAATCTCAACAATGTCCTTAGTTTACCATCATCTTATGTAATGAAAAGATGGACTAAATATGCAAAAGATGGGTCTTTCTTGCATTCAAAAA
>KE505140.1:70020-93651 GCA_000441515.1 Elaeis oleifera
ATATATATATATATATATATATATATATATAATTCTAGCGACGCAAAGGTGCATAGCTCGTCCAGCAGCCTGTTCAATCTCACGTGCGTCCGCGTTATATCTTCCTCCGGCGAGAGTCAACGTTCAAACACGATTCATCTTAGCCGTCCATTATCAATTGTACAGTCATAACCCGGCACCGCCTCAAGGCTTCCATCCCTTATTTTATACCTCTCCCAGGACCACCTCTCCCTACCCTCGACGCCGCTCCCCTCCTCTCCTAATCCTCTTCCAATCTCTTTCTCTGTCTCCATCAAATGGAGGAAGCCGCCATATCTTCTTCGTCCGCGCAATTCGAAATCCTACCTCCGCCCCCTTTAGATTCCGATAAACCTCCTCCACCACCACCGGAAACCCTAGATCCCGGACTTCATCCGCCGCCGCCCCCAGAAACCCTAATGGAGCCGAAGAATTCGGAGACCGACGGCCAGGTTCCGGCCGTATCGAAGCCAGGGGGCTCCGAGAGGCCGCCGCCGATCTTTGAGAATGGCCTCGCCTTCACCCACAGCGGCACCGACAAGGACTGCTCCGGTGGTGAGGAGGACGCCAGCAGCCGCCGCCGCCGGCGCAGCCGGTGGGACCCTCCGGCGGAGTCCGACCAGAATAGCGACGCCTCCTCCAGCAGCCGGAAGAGGAAGTCCCGTTGGGCGGAGGAGGAGCCCCAGGCCCTCATCCAGCTTCCTGATTTCATGAAGGACTTCACCGCCGATCTTGACCCCGAGGTCCAGGCCCTTAACGTGCGGCTTCTCGATGTAAACCGCCGTCTCCAGTCCAATTTGCCCCTCGATGACCGCCCGGAGGTGCACGATCGCCTTCCCCTGAGCCCATCTATGACAACATGGGCATCCGGATCAATACAAGGGAGTACCGCGCTCGTGAGCGTCTCAACAAAGAAAGGCAGGAGATCATCTCCCAGCTCATCCAGCGCAACCCGGCGTTCCGGCCACCGCCCGACTACCGCCCTCCCAAGCTCCAGAAGAAGCTGTACATCCCCATGAAGGAGTACCCTGGCTACAACTTCATAGGCCTCATCATCGGGCCGAGAGGGAATACACAGAAGAGGATGGAGAAGGAGACTGGTGCCAAGATCGTGATCCGGGAAAAGGTTCGATTAAGGAAGGAAAATACCTCAAAAGAGGGACGCGAAGCCGGACCCGTGGAGAATGAGGACTTGCATGTGTTGGTGGAAGCTGAGACACAGGAGTCTCTCGATGCTGCTTGTGCTATGGTGGAGAAGCTCCTGCAGCCAGTGGACGAAACGCTGAATGAGCACAAGAGACAGCAACTGAGGGAGCTCGCGGCCCTCAATGGAACCATCAGGGATGAGGAGTTCTGTCGGTTGTGTGGCGAGCCTGGGCACAGGCAGTATGCTTGCCCTCCGTACCACTACGTTTAAGAGTGATGTTCTCTGCAAAATTTGTGGGGATGGAGGGCATCCCACCATCGACTGCCCCATGAAGGAACGGAAGAAGATGGATGATGAGTACCAGAATTTCTTGGCTGAATTGGTGGGGCTGCACCGGAGTCGTTCACCAACAAAGCTCGGCCTTGCCCATTCTTGGATCAAATAGTTCTGGGAGCAATCCTCCTTGGGCTAGCGGTAGCAATGCTGGAGGCACACAAGCTAATGGAATCAAGAAGGAATATGATGAGACGAATTTATATATCGGGTACCTACCACCTACTCTTGATGATGATGGTCTGATCAGATTGTTCTCGTCTTTTGGTGATATCGTGATGGCCAAAGTTATCAAGGACCGGAATACTGGATTGAGCAAAGGTTATGGTTTTGTAAAGTATTCTGATGTGTCTATGGCTCAACAGGCAATAGCTAGTATGAATGGGTACAATCTGGAGGGGAGAGTAATAGCTGTGAGAGTAGCTGGTAAACCACCACAGCCTGCTGTGCCCCCTGGTCCTCCGGCTCCTCCAGCACCAAGCTACCATGTTCCAAATGCATCAACTGGTGGATACCCTCCTCAGCAGTATATGCCTCCCCACCGCCAGGAAGTTATGCTCCAGTCCCATGGGGACCCCCAGTTCCACATCCATATGCTTCTTATCCTCCCCACCGCCCCTGGTTCTAGCATGTACACTCCAGTTACCCCATTTGGAGTGCAGTATCCCCTCCACAGCAGACTGTTCCTCCTGGTGCACCACCTCAGACCGTGCCTTCCAGCGAAGCAATGCAGAATTTTCCTCCTGGGGTGCAACCACAGAGTAGTAATACAGGAACCGCACCTGTATTGAGCAGCATGTATGGCGATTCAGTATCAGGAGTGGCTCCATCTGCTCCTCCACCTGCATATCCACCGTCTTCTTTGGGATATCCATCTTACTATGCTCCAATTCCACCACCTGTACCACCTCCTAGTGTTGATCCCTCACAGAGCATTGGAAATGTACCATGGGCCCTGAATCCATCAGCATCTCAGCCTGCATCATCTGCAGAACAATCGAGCACTTATGGTGGAGATACTGAGTATGAGAAGTTCATGTCAGAGATAAAGTGATGCCGATCGGTCTTTCATATGATATGGGTATTGCAAGGTAAATTTTCAACACTCAAACGTACGTAGACTGATGTAAATTCCAGGGCTTGTTTTTACCAATCAGAGTTGTTGCAGAAATTGTCTGATTTGATACTAGTTTCTGGCACTACACTTCATGGGTTACAGCATTTATTATTGAGAGAGTCATATTTTTCACTAAATGATTCTTCCATATAATGTTTTAACTAATAAATTGTAAAATATAAAATAAGTTTCTCGTATAAACCCCTAAAAGCTCCTTGTTTTTAATAACTGAATAAATTATATTTTCCAAAACTAAACATTTGGTTTCAGTATTTTCATTTCATGTCCTACTTGTTGTTATAACATACATGGCAATGCCCTTGGCCCAAGTTACTGGGATTCATGCCCATGTTTAGAAAGTGTGATCGAATTAAATATTGTTAACCTTGGACTGCCTAAAAACACACTATTCGTAAATATTTAACAATTGAGTATATGACCTTGCCATTTTGTTCGTCATGACCAACCATTTGCGATGTGCTAAGTCATATATATCTTTGTCATTGTAACTAGCTGCTTGAATTTTGTCTGCTGTCAATGACTATATCCAATTCACCTTTATGACTGGTAGCAGGGTCTAATATGTATACTCATTTTATAAGAAGTAATTTCTATTTTGTTATCTTGTCGATGTCGCCATGCAACATATGAATTTCCTCATGCCTACGTGTGAGTACCATATAGCATGAACACTTGGATCATGGTTACAATCATTTACTCTACCATCTAGACCTACTCTGTTGGTAGTAGTGGAAAAACTTTAGTGCAAATCTATTTTCAAAGATACACCATGAACTATTTAATTCTATGTGAAGATGAGAGAATCACAAAGGTTACGTATGTTATGCAGTGTAACGAAGGTGTTGAGATATGCCACTATCGATACAAAAGTTCCAAATAGTTTATACAACTAATCAAAATTATTCAAACACGACAAGGCAAAGCATTACATGCTCAAGCATGCTATGATGAGAGAGGTTAATGGCGCATTATTATAGCCAGGATATCTGGTTGGGATTCTAAATCACCACTAACTTTTAAAACTAATAATATATTTGGTTTATATTTGTGAACATACAAAAGTAAAGATGACCTGTAAGAAGTCTTATAGGAAAGAGTTGTTGGGATTTTATGGTTTCATGCATGCAAAATTTTTAAAAATAAGTACGCAGTGAAATTAAAAATTCAAATTAAATCTAATTTAATCTAAGCATGCATAAGATCAAATATTAAAATCATACAACAGGATCTATATATATGAGATAGGATTCGGATACAAAAATCAAGTAGAGAAGAATAAATAGAGAAGATCTAATCTTCATATCTTGACGTGGATCGATCTACATCGAGAACCAATGATCATGGATATCTTCCGAAAATCTCTTAAAGTCGCACAAGCGTCCGGCCTCTACGGATATCCACACGAGATCTCAATCTGATTAGAAGCTTTTTGATCTCACCGAGGTGTTAGCTCTCTTGCAGAGATCGCATTTTGACGGTTGAAAATTCTTCTTTTCTCTCAAGATCCTCTTAGAGAAGAAGAAGAACATAGGAGGATAAAGATCTCTACGTTAGAGATCGTGAGAAGAATACTTTCTTTCTTTCTTCCTAAAATCTATGCACAAAATCTCTATGCTAGAGATCTAAGAAATATGTCCAACTCTTGGACAAAGGGGAGAGAAAAATTCATGTCCAAAACTTGGACAAAAGAGGAAGAGAGAAGACCCTAACAACCCATCTTTGGTTGTTGGTAAGAAAGAAAGGATAAGGGCCAACAAACCTCACACCAACCCCTTGATGCTGCACCCTCTCTTCTCCACATTTTCTCATGCACCTCCCTTGGTTCGGCATCCCAAAAATCTGATCTCTATCAGCATAGCATCCGCCCTCTTATCTCTTGTTTAAATAGGATTAGTTAGGGCTTTTGGTTGAGAGTCTATGTTACCTTGGACTCTAGATTTGTGCCGCCCCTTATCCTTTTTGCGCCCCCATATCCCACGATGAGATCGCATTAGCGTGAACTCTTTTCATGCTGTTCTTTCTCTAGGACGTGGAGGAAAAATTGGTGCAAAACAAAGTGGGACCTGGGGCTTCCATAATGTGGTGCAAGGGAAGGAATTCTAGATCATTAGGACTCTTCTTTAGGTGGCTTATTTAACCAAATCAATCTTAATCTGATTAGAAATTGATTTGATCCAAGTAGATCGAAATCTTAATCTGATTAGGAGTCCAATCTGTCTCGATTAAAACCTAATCTAATTAGAAATTAGATGGCACTCAAATTCTAATCAAATTAGGAATTGTTCTCCCATGCAATTGGGTTATGTCATAGCCAAATTAGGTTTAATCAAATCAAACTTTAGGCAAGCCAAATTGAATTTCATTCAATTAGACTTGATCCAAACCTCATTGCTCAATCCAATTAAGTCAATTAGCAATTCAATTACTAATTAATCCTCCTATAACTCACTAATTCTTTAATGGGTTACTTAGTTGCAACTTGTGCATGGGATTAACTATCAATCACATTGATCATTAAATCCAATTGCGATTCATAATCGTAACTTAATCATCTGATCAATCAAAAATCTCTGTGTGTGACCCCATAGGCTCTATTCTGACTAGTAATGAGATATATTGTGATCCCTATCATAATATCATCGAAACTCTTTCGATGGATTAAAATCATTCTAATTCTATCCATCAAGGATCATCGATTATCAAGATGATGCTCGTGGGTCTCATAATCCACCAGTGACATCTAGCAGTATATAGTAGCAATTCAGTAAATAAAAGGTGATGAATCTTTAGGTACAATTAACGTATGATACAGTCCTTCTATCGTGACTTCCGACAGATGGCATGTCATGGATAAATCGTTAAATCTCAACATCGGTTATATGATATATTCAATTAGCTCGAGTCCATCTGTTATTCTCATGGAAACTCTTTCCATCAATCACACTATTATGGCCATAAACTTTGAGGACTCAGCCTCTCAAATCTCATAGGACTATTTCTTTCGGTAGGATCGATGGATCCCATCTAAATGCGCATCCTACTCCTATAGTGAATCAACTATCACCAACATCCACTATAAGGACTCATTCAATATTTATATGTAGTCGAACTCTAGCAGTCTTACTGCGAGCAATTGTAGCATCGCAGGTTAAAGGATCAGTCATATAACTACAGCATCGAAAAAGTCACTAACGAGTGAGCAGACATCCATGTGACTTCTTATGTTGGTCACGTTTAATGCTAGTTATTCTCTAACAACCACCTGCATTCTCGCTTCAATATCGCTACACCGCAGACTCGAGACTCATTTGTCTGAAAGAAGCAATCCGTGTATCAGTCTATCTGGATCAATCACCGTCTTCGTGATGATCCTATGATTAGAAGCAATTTAGAAATTAATTATCAATGACACATGTCTCAAATTCTCAACAATGTCATCATCTTGTTAATCTTTTGGATGATTCATGGATACATAAAATATGAATGGTGATATAACTATCCGTTAAGTACAAAATCATGTCCTAAAAATATGATATGCGTCAGTCAAGATTAGCTTCTAGGGCATACATCCGACAATCTCCCACTTGCACTAAAGTCAATCTGTCATATACCAAATCCCATCTGCTCAAGACAGGCTTTAGTCTTCGGTTAGCTAAGTGACTTACCAGTGGGTCTACCACATTTCATGTGGAGTCTGCTCTCTGCACCTCTATGTATTTTACTTGAGGTAGTCGCGTGTACTGTTGCTCTATGTGCTTGAATTTTGATGAGACTTTGGCTCTTTAGCGAGGGCTATGGTGCCACTGTCTTTGCAGTATAGTGTTATGGCATCTGATGGCATGACATCCAGTTCTGTAACTAACATGAGAATCAGAATGCATCCTATACATCTACAATGTACTCAGCTTCCATCGATTGGTTGCTTGGAATCCTTTCAAGATATCGAACCATGATTACACAAGAACACACTCCTTGATGTAGACACTCTACCATCAACATCAGACATAAAGTTTGAATTGGTGTATCCTCCCACTCCTAGCTCTGATCCTTCTCCAAAATCCAAGAACAAATCTTTAGTTCTTTTCAAGTACTTAAATTTTTTTTTTACAGCAATCTAACGCTCCTAGTCTGGATTCGACTGATATCTACTCGTGACATTCACAGCAATAATTATATCAAATCGAGTACATAACATGACATACTTCTATACTCAAGAGGGTAGCAGACCTCTCTTAGAGGTTTTTATGCTGAATCCTTTCAGCATCTACTCTCTGTACTTTTCTGTAAAAATCCAAGCATCTACTTGGATCTATCTCTATAGATCTTTATATTCTCAGAATATAAGATGTTTGCCCTAGGTCTTTCATGGAGAATTCTATATACAACTACATTTTAACCGATGTCAGTATGGGACAATCTCAATCAGGAGGATGTCATCCACTTACATTACGGAGAACGTGATAGCACTCCCACTGATCTTTATATAAACATAATTTTTTCTCGTTCTTGATCAAACAATTTGATCACATCATTGAAATGAATGTTCTGATTCCGAGATTCTTGCAAATTTTGTGATCTCTATTACAGAAAGTGAAATCCAGAGGCTACTCCATACAGATATCTTTTCAAGATATCTAATCAAGAAAGCTATTTCACATCCCATTCTCGGAGTTGGTGTCTAACATTGTCTCGTTGTAAGCTTTGGGATCATCTCTATGTTCCCTATCTCTCATGAGAAACACTTTTCTTTACATCCTCTGTTAAGCATATCTAAGTACCTTTGAAGAGGATGAGAGATCCTACTATATTTACGAGGTGGAGGAGGTACATACATGTACTAGCTCATCATGAATAGGTTCTTTAGGTTCTATGACTCGTTGTTCTTCAGAGACATTCTCTTCGAGTTTAACTTTCCTCCACTGCCTCATTTTGGATAAACCATTTCTAAGAAGATGGCTTGATGGATCACAATCACATTGTGATCTTTTAGGAAGAAAAGGGAGTATCCCAAACTCTTTTAGGATATGCTATGAAATGAGCTCTATAGACCTAGTAATATGTCTGCCTGCTATCCTTGACATCGGCTGGACATCTCCAAATCTTGAAATAACCAAGACTTGGTTTCTTACCATATCATATCCAATACGGTGTAATAGGAATGGATTTAGAAAAAATAATATTCAATAAGTAAATTTCAAAAATAAAATGTTCCTAAAAAAAAGATAAATCAGTGAAGTTCATCATGGACTGAATCATATCTCATATAGTCCCATTCCTCCTCTTAAATACCTCGTTGAGCTGAGGTTTACTAGGAGGAGTTCACTATGAAAATATGTCATGTTTATGAGATAGTCGAAAATTTTTTATTTTGGTATTGCATCCTCGATCTAATCGAAGTTTCTTTAGAAATTTTTCGGTTTATTTCTTTACTTCATATCTGAATTCTTTGAATTTTTAAAGCCTCATATTTGTATCACATATATATACCCATACCATGGCTGATCATCGATAAAAGTAACAAAGTAAAGACAACCTCCCTTGGCTAGCACATTAAATAGGCTGCATACATAAATATGTACCAGGGTAAGTATCTCAATGGTCCTTTTCTTCTTGTTCCACAAGAATAGTTTGATCATTTTTTCTCAAAGAGATGATGTACAGACTAGATGACTCAATAGTCAATGAGCCCAAAAGTCCATGTTTCTCCAGTCTGTTAATAATTTCTTCTCCTATATGATCTAGCCTAAGGTGCCACATATACTTCAGATTTATCTCAACGCTGGATCTTTCAGATCCAATGGCATTCATTGCTCGCTCAATTAAGTTCACAGATGCATCACCATGCAAATGATAGAGACTGTCTTTAAGAACTAAATCCAAACGGTAGTCGCAAAAGATAGATGTCCATGGCCACAGTAGCAATTCTTGTCCTATTGCCAACTTTAAAGGTTACTTCACCTTCTCTCAACCCTCTATTTTTCTTAGACCCTACAATGAAGTGCATAAAAAGTACTAGAGTCTAATACTTAACTGGGAGAAGAGGAAACTGTAAGGACAGTATCGAGCAATTTTGACATGCCTTCTCAAGGCGTATCTTTGTTTCTTTAGGCTCTCCAGGTATGTACTTTTGAACTTTTCAAGGTCCCTTAGTTACCAACATATTGATCAATTCAGATAAAGTGCCATCATGGTCATTCATATGGTAGTTTATCATAAACTACCCATACGAACTAAGAAGGGATTACTCGATCAAATTCACAAACAATTTTTATGCATGGTCATGTCGAGTTTTTGAAGCTCCTTAATGTCCTTGAGCATTATCAAATAGTGATCATCGACTGACTGTCCATCGCGCATCTCATGCACTGTGCGACTCTGATCATCTCACAACACTTATAAATAAATCAACATGTCGTTAGTAGTATACATATGCTCATGCATATGTTGGAGTTCATTTGACATGAACGCCAACATATAGTACCTACTTTATTGTTATTGTCCATCCACTTATCAAGTATAGCTCGTTGACTTTGAGTTGGACAGACTGATAACATTGGAATAACCTGATAAGAACATAGCTTAATTTTTAAACTAAGAACGATTTTTAGATTTTCGAATCAGTCTATGTAATTGATTTCGGTTAAACGATTGATATCTAGGATTCGAGTTAGAGGATTGGAAGTTGACACAATAAGCAGCAGAGAGTAAAATTCTAGTTATATGTTTGTACTTGTTTTATAATTTGCTCTAAGAATTTTTAGATGCAAACAAGCTCCCACTATTTTTTTAGATCTCTCACATTTTTCAGATGGAGAACGAAAATCCTAGTGCGACAATTGGATTTTTAGTGGATACTACAGTCCCACTGATGTCGTATACCTCATCTAACAGTTATTGGTAACACGCACATCGATGCATGAACAACTCTTTGCTCAGATGCTTCTCTAAGCATGTTGCAGCGACTTGATCTCCAAGTAATGTGGGCTCACTTAACAATTATTGTTCACACTCTTTAGTTAAGTCAGACCTACTGTTCACAAGTAGGTGCAAAGCCATTATTGAGTCCCTCACCTAACAGTTATTGGGTCCAATCCCATTTTTATCTGGAGTAACTCTTTGTTAATAGAGTGGTTACGTGTTTCCGATGCAACTGAACCACTGTGACCAGCCATGAACAATCAATGCTGGTAGCACACCCGCACATCTACAACGGTGGAAGACCACTAGACTTAATATTTATGGGAAGGTTTAAATTTAGGTCTAATGTAATCAGTCATCACATGGCTGATCTAATTGGCATAGGCTAAACCAAACATCAAGCGACCACATTCAAACTTAATCTTCGAAATTGACCAGATAAGTGGAGATCGGTGGGGTTCTCTGTTATTTTCTTAATACCAATAAGTTGGCTAGATCAGCGAATGGAACTAATTAAAGAACCATCTTTCAATTACTTGTCTTAGACACCAATAGGTCGATTAGTTCAAATAGATTAGCTTAGGCGAATCAGACTCGAGCCACGTAGCCGAATTAGGTCCTTGAGTTAATCGATTCTACATATGGGTGTCAATCGATTCGATCAACAACGATTGTATGATCTTAAGCTCTATTGATCTAATCCTAATCAACATTTGACTCGGTTTGATCAACTACTAAATCGATTTTGATCCATTATGATCAAATCAGAAATCTTAGGTATAATCCAATCACATGACTTAATTTGATCTACCCATGATCAATCCCTCATGCACAAATACTAATTTTAGATCTTAAATTTAAATTTTCAGATCTAAATTCTTTGCATGAAAGTAAGTTTTGGATCTCGAAATATTTTTCAGATTATGCATACAATCATATATCACATATATGAATTAAATTCAGATCATAGAAAATAATTTCAGACCTAAGCATACTTTCATATATCATATATACGAATGAAAATAGATCTCGAGACTCTTTTCACATCTAAACAATAAACATGTATCATATATATGAAGAAAATCAGATTTAAAATTTGTTTTAATAAAAAATTTTAATATCGTTCTAGGACAACTATATAATATAACAAGTTATGCCAGGACAACCTTATGCCAGAACGATATCAAAATTTTTAGATTTAAAATTTTCTCTACAGATTTCAGATCTAAATTCTAATTTCATGCATATGATGTGGCTCTGATACCATTATTGGGATTTTATGGTTTCATGCATGCAAAATTTTTCAAGACGTAAGCATAGTGAAAATTTAAAAAATTCAGATTAAATCTAATTTAATCTAAGCATGCATAAGATCAAATCTTAAAACCATACAACAAGATCTACATATGTGAGATAGGATTCAGATACAGAAATCAAATAGAGAAGAATAAATAGAGAAGATCTAATCTTCATACCTTAATGCGGGTCAATATACACCGCGAACCGATAATCGTGGATGTCTTCCGAAGGTTTCTTGAAGCCGCACAAGCGTCCGACCTCTACTGATATCCACATAGGGCCTCATCTGATCAGAAGCTTCTTAATCTCACCAAAGTGCTAGCTTCCTTGCAAAGATCGCATTTTGACGGTTGAAAATTCTTCTTTTTTCTCAAGATTCTTTTAGAGGAGAAAAAAATAAGAGGATGAAAATCTCTATGCTAGAGATCGTGAGAAGAGCACCTTCTTCTCTTTCTTTTGAAAACTCATGCATAAAATCTCTACGCTAGAGGTTTAAGAAAACATGTTCAACTCTTGGACAAAAGAAGAGAAAATTCATGTCTAAAATTTGGACAAAAGAGGGAGAGAGAAGACCCTAACAACCAATCTTTGGTTGTTGGTAAGAAAGAAAGGATAAGAGCCAACAAACCTCACGCCAACCCCTTGATGCCGTGCCCTCTCTTCTCCAAATTTTCTCACGCACCTCCCTTGGTTTGGCGTCCCTAAAATCTGATCTCTATCAGTATAGCATCCACCCCTCTTATCCCTTGTTTAAATACGATTAGTTAGGGCCTTTGGTTGAGAGTTCATGTTACCTTGGACTCTAGATTTGTGCCGCACCTTATCCTTTTTGCGCCCCCATATCCCATAGTGAGATAGCATTAGCTTGAACTCTTTTCATGCTGTTTCTTTCTCTAGGACATGGAGGAAAAATTGGCGCAAAACAAAGTGGGGTGTGGGGCTTCCATAATGTGGCGCAAGGGAAGGAATCCTAGACCATTAGGACTCTTCTTTAGGTGGCTTATTAACTAAATCAATTCTAATCTGATTATGAATTGATTTGACTCAAATAGATCGAAATCCTAATCTGATTAGGAGCCCAATCTATGTAGATTAAAATCTAATCTAATTAGAAATTAGATGGCACCCAAATTCTAATCAAATTAAGAATTATTCTCCCATGCAATTGGATTATCTCATAACTCAATTAGGTTTGATTAAATCAAACCTTAGGCAAGTCAAATTGAATCTCATTCAATTAGAGTTAATCCAAGTCTCATTGCTTAATCAAATTGAGTCAATTAGCAATCCAATTGCTAATTAATCCTCTTATAACTCACTAACTCTTTAATGGTTACTTAATTACAACTTTTGTATTAGATTAACGATCAATCACATTGATTATTAAATCCAATTGCGATCATAATCGTAACTCAACCATCTGATCAGTCAAAATTCTTTGTGTGTGACCCCATAGGCTCTATTCTGACTGGTAGTGAGATATATTGTGATCTCTTTCATAATATCATCGAAATTCTTTTCAATAAGTTGAAACCATTCCAACTCTATCCATCAAGGATCATCGATCATCAAGATGATGCTCGTGGGTCTCACAATCCACCAGTGACACCTAGCAGTATGTAGTGGCAATCCAGCAGAATAAAAAGTGATAAACTTCTAGATGCAGTTAACGTATGATACAGTCTCTCTATCGTGAGTCCCGATCAGATAGCAGGTCATAGATAAATCGTCAAACCTCAATATCGGTTATATGATAGATTCAATTAGCTCGAATCCGTTTGTGATTCTCATAAAATTTTTTTCCATCAATTACACTGCTATGGCCATAGATTTTAAGGATTCAACCTCTCAAATATCATAGGATTACTCTTTTCTGCTAGAATTGATAGATCCTATCTAGATGCGTCATCTACTCCTACAGTGGATTAACTATCGCCAACATCTACTATATTGACTCATTGAGTTAATGTTTATGTATAGTCAAACTCCAGCAGTCTCACTCCGAGCAGCTGTGGCACCGTAGATCAAAGGATCAGTCACACAACTGCAGCATCGAGAAAATCACTAACGAGTGAGCAGACATCCATGTGACTTCTTATGTTAGTCACGCTCAGTGCTAGTTGTTTCTAACAACCACCTGCACTTTCGCTCTAGTATCACTGCACCGCAGACTCGAGACTCATTTGTCCAAAGAAAGCGATCCGTGCACCGGTCTAATCGAAACAATCACTGTCTCTATGATGATCCTATGATCAGGTGCAATTTAAGAATTAATCATCAATGACGCATATCTCAAATTTTTAACTTTTGAGAATATGTGTCATCATCTTGTTAATCTCTTCGATGATTCGTGGACATATAAACATGAATGGTAATATAACTGTCCATTAAGTACAAAATCATGTCCTAGAAATATGATATGCATCAGACAAGATTAGCTTCTAGGACATACATCCAACAAGAGTATGTTAAATGATAGTTGATAGGTGAGATTTGATCTGATCAGCTTGGATCAAGTGAAAACCAGATCCATGTTGTTATGCTTCTCTCTTAGCCTCTTTGTAGAGAGACTTGTCTTATTTGAAATGGGAAAGGCTGGAGAAAGAGCACTTAGGAGGCATTTATGGCATCAGGATGTGAGAAATTGGAGAGAGTTGAGAGAATGCAAACTGAAAGACCCGCCCCCTTCCTTCCTGGCCCAAAACATGCACATACTCCATGTGTGTGTGTGTGTGAGAGAGAGAGAGAGAGTAGTTTGTTTTGCCGGTGGGGGGGGGGGGGCGAGTGGGGTTAGGATTATATGCTCTGGTGGCACATGCAATTTGCATGTATTGTATAGTGAAACTGCAATCAATTTTATATCTATCTGATGCATGGGTAAACAATCCTCAAAACCGGACTTTTCTCTCTAGGTTTCAGACATCCTTGATCATGATCCATGTTGTGGTTCCTTGATCCAACAAACATGACATTGACTCTACGCTGTTAGGATTCAAGTCCTGGTCCTGTATCCATATATTTTGTCCAGCTTGAAAGTAATCAAACGTGTAGTTTGAGAAATCTGGTCTGATTTAATGATCTTTATCTAATCCAAGTGGGTTGGTTATACACATGTAGGATCTATTGTGGAAGATTTGAGATGGATTGATATTGTGGAGAGTTGGTCCTATCAGATAGGGCAAGGTTATGCAAAGGAAGGGGCAGATCAGGTAGAGATGGATGGCTTGGGAGTATTGGAATTGGAACCTGGTCTGATCAGATGGGGAATTATGGAGAGAATGTAACTTCAACTTCAGTCCATGTAGATAATAGTGATGATAGGATTTTCACATGCCTTTTCCTGTAAGAGAAATGTGACAAGACCTGATACTCTGATATTGGTTTAACAAAAAAACTGAAATAGAAGTTTAGTCTGTTGAAACAAAGAGGCTTTATGTATATCGTGATTTATTGTGCTAGTAGTCTAATACAAATGCCTTGCATTTGGTTCCTAACCTTCTATTTCAGCAGAGGATATCTCTCAGCTAATACCATATGGAGGCAAATGCTATGCCTTTGATTTTATTTTCCATTCTTTCCCACTCCAATGATTACATTGTCTACTTGTCTTCATATTTGTTGTTGAATTTGTGTTTGGGAATTCTGGATTTAGGTTTTGATGATGATTGAATTGTTTTGGCAGGCTTGAGGTTTCTTGGAGCTAATGTGACCTGATTTATTTCCTGTTGCTATGACTTCAACTAGTTGGATGTTTGGAACTCACATCTTTAATCTTGCTCTAGTGTTATGATCATTGCAGTGATTGTTGGGCTAAAGAGCTGATCATATTTCATGGTATCCGTCAAAACTGCATAATAGGTTTGCTGCTCCTTAGCAATGCTATCGTCACCACAGGATTGGAGTTTTACATCATGTAGACATCTGTGCATCCAAGATGTTGATCTCTTTTATATCTGTTTTCTTAGTAGAACTTGCTAGATGATCTGATTACTAATGATTTTGTGCTGATTGATATATGGGACTAATCATTTGGTTTTTCTTCTCGTGTTGCTTGCTTGGTATCTAATAGCTACATATGGCTTCAGTTTTTGTGATGACATTGTTTCTGTTTTCTACTCAACATGTTTGAGTTCATTGAAGCTGGCTGATGGTTGCCCTCAACGTTTAATGCAGGTCTTCCTGTCATTAGTGTGGGTATGCACTGTTTGAACTGTTTGGTATGGAATTACTTTAGGTGGTAATTAGTTATTGAAGATTTTGAGCTTCTGCCTATTTTAGATTGTTTGCCTAATGTACTTTCCAAGTTTCTATGACAGAGGAGAAGACTCATTACTTTGAATTGTTAAGCAGTGGTTCATCAGGTAAGTCATGTGGTCGTAGACTCTGTCAGCTGAACTGGTAATTGCCAGGTCGTGACATCTCACAGTTTGTAGGTTTGCATTCATTTGTTCAGCATAAAATCCTAGTTAATTGTTCTAGACTGCAATTCTGTTGATCATGGTGTTTCTGAACATGCCATTTGCTGACCTTGCTTTCATAGTTGAGGCTAACTCATTGGGAGTGCAGAGACTGGTCCCATTCACTTTTGTGCCTTGTTGCGTTAGCATCAGTTGGATTTTCTCGTCTATTTTAAGAAGAAGCTGTTAAGGCATGTCTTTCTTTCTATGCCTGCTTTATTCATATTTTCTAACACCATTTACTATATTCAAATGAAAAACTGATTTTTCAAAATAACGTCCCTCAGATTGCATTGATGTCTGTCTCATAATTTGATAAGTGAAGGCTCTGTTTGTCAAATTTCTCAACTATAGATTAATTTTAAGTATTCCTATTATTTTTCTATGTGGTATGCAGTATGTGATGTAAAAAAAAAAAGTGTTGTTGCTAATTCAACCTCTCACTATCATGCAACTGACTTGGTAGTTTTAAGATCAACCAGAGCTGTACCATCTCAGCAAGATCATGAAGTTTGATCCGTGCTAGCCTGGTGATCATACAAAGTGGAGCTTGCCAGGAGTTTGTGGCACCCAGCATACATTAAACAAGAGAACTGTTTATGTGTGAACTAGATAGGAACTTCCAGCTGTATATTGTGGTCCTGTGCTTTTGGTGAATGACCACCCGTGTTGAAGTAACGACTGGGTGGGGGCTTAAAGATTAGTTGGTCTCGCACTAAAACAAACCAGGAAGCCTATCAATAACTTGTGTATATTTTGAACTCCGACATCAAGTATTATGTTGAGGTAGATTGTAAAGATAACATTGTATTTTTAAACTGGCAAGAAGTAACACTTGAATCAACCAGGTTTGTAGAATAGAAGATTCCTATTATTATATTCGACTTCATTGGAAGTAAAGATGATAGTTTTGTTCTCTATTTCATCTATCCGGCTATTAATTTTTAGCAAGTCTTGGGTGGCCGGAAGAAATTGTTATTTCAAGTTCATTTTCCTAATCTCTTGTGGGAGTAATTAAAGTTTGATCGAGGTTTAGTAAGTATAGTATATTATTTTATAGGGGATTGTGTGAGCCTATCCTTGTATTTGTTGATGACTAAAATTTCCTAGTTAGAAGGAGGGTGCAGGTATTCTTTTTAAAATTATATATTAATTATTTTAACATTAACTGTTTCTTTCTGAAGTAGACTCTATTAGAACTTGGTACTTCCTTATCTTGGAAATTTCCTCACCCGTTCCAATAGATCTCCCCGCCTGCTGGCTAGGCTATGCTAGCTTGGCATCTTTGATTGCTGGAAACAGCAGGTTATTAAGGTTATGCAAGCATTTTCTTCTTAAAATGATGTTTCAGTTTTAACATTAAGTGCTTCTTTCTGAGGTGTGGCTTAATTATTTTACAGCATAGTTGACTTGTTTGTTTAAGGATTCTGCAACCAGTCACCCGCATTACGCGCTCCATTAGTGCCAAACCTGGTGGAGTAGGTGGTGTCAGTTGGGTCCAGCCATTGAGTTATTTATTCCCGGTGAACTGGTCGGTGATGAATGGTGGGTGATCCATGGCCTTTTCCCTCTATGCAAATTGATGCGTATTATCTGTGTCGACCCCAAAATTTTTATTTTCATACACGTCTATATGACACATAATATATGCATAAATTTGTAACAAAACGTATCTTTGTGTGTTGGTTTGATGGTTTCCTTTGTTAGCCAAATTCAAAATTTTCTAAAATCAACACAATTTTTCTTTGGTTTCAATGGACATAGAGTTCTTGTAGCGTCAACCGGAAATTTTTATTTTAAAATTTAAATTCAACATAATTTTTGTCCGTCTATTTAATTGATGTGCGATTTTTTTGTACTCGTTTGAATTTTTTAAAAAATAAAATGTGAAATTTGAGATCCCTTTAATCGCTGCAAATTTGTCTTTTAGTCCATATCAAGGCATGTGTTTTATGCATTAGCTTGAATTTTTTTTCTTGAATGGATCAATATTGCTGGTGACAAATAAATAATTACTCTTTTACGCGACATACTTTTGGATTTGAGACATTTGATGCATCATCCTCATTTACACGTAAATACATTGTATTCCTCCCTATCAATCCTTTGGCCCTAGTCATTGTCACTAGGATGATCTATATTCAATTACGCTCACACTAGTTAATGATTTGCATCTTTGTCGTTTCATTCTGCATCATAAAATCATTTGTTTAAGCACAAAAGAATAGGTATTTAATTTTGAAGAGGGAGAGCTGAGATCTTTATTGATTTACTAGTGCATGTTGGTTCATTTTATTTTAACAATAGACTAAATACATAAAATGGTTGCCAAAAACATAAAAATCAAAAAATACAGCCCATTGTCACAAGAAGCACAGTTTTAAACCCAAAAACTTGACTCAGCTTTCAACTTATTTGATGCTAGAATATATTTTTAGGACCAGGATGAATTAAACCTATTTTTTTCAAATATGGCATTGGTTGGCTCAATTAACGTATTGACTATTATTTAGACATTAAATTCTATTGCCATGTAGCTATCTATGCATATTTTAAGAACCTGCATTCAATTCCTTCTCATTCAACTTTTTGTTTTTGGATTAAGGACTATAGCTCTGCATCCTCAAACTTTAGTTTACGTTCGGCTTTCTATTCTTCTAGAGTTCATATGGGATTGTATGACTTATTTTATTAGTAACTTTGTTTAATATACAATAAACTGTTAGCAAAGCTTTATTGGAAAATCTAATTTTAACTAGAATTAAAAGCATTACATTAACTGTTTTTATGAGCATCCTGTTTTCCATTTTACCAAGCTATTTTATTATGGTATATATGGTGTAGATATTCCTATACAATTTCAGTGAACTCAAAATAATTAGGGTTGTAGTATTCATTTCCACTATCAAATCTTAAATATTTAATAAATGTCTCACTATACAATTTTACTTTAGATTTGTATGTTTAAATTTTATAGTACCTCATCTTTATAACGCAAGAATAAATATAATATTACATAGAGCAATTGTCTATAAATATTATGAAATAGTTCTTTCCTCCTCTAGTGGAAGTAGTATGTATCTCACATGTATCATTATATACAAGTTGAACCAATTTTGTGCATCTTTCAACAAAAAAAAATTGATAGTTTTAGTAAGCATACATGTTTTACATTCACCAACTTTTTTTTATCAAAGTATGAAATTAGGTCTAATTTAATCATGTCATGCATTCTTCTACAATTTATGTACATCCTAAACAATTATGCCAGCAAATTTAATTTTAGCAACAATATTAAGCTTGAACATACTCTTATATATGTAGCATTTCACTACAATGATACTACCCTTGGATGGAACAAACTTATATGCCTTAAACACTAATTTGATCCCAAATGTCTTAAGAAGACTATTAGGCATAAGTTTTTTCAAATTTCTAGTATATAATAACATCATTAGGAGTAAAAATATTTTTAGAATAAATTCAAGTTCCATAATTCCTTTTCCTTAATTTGTGCCGGACAAGTTTTCTAGGTACAAAATACTTCTATCTTCTACTAGTTCATAGATCTTAAATAGACTATTATCCTTACATATATGACTGGTTGTACCAAGATCAATCCACTGCCATCTGTTGTCTTCAATAATATTAATTTTTGATACCATTGCTACAAAGTTTCTCTTTGCTATTAGCACACTTCTTTTGAGAATACTACATTCTAGTACCCATATTTTCCATAATGAAAATAAGTACCATTTTTCTTCTTTTTTATTCTTGTGAATATTGACATATTGCTTGGCTCTCTTCTTTATGGGTTGCTTGTCTACCCTTTCTCTAGCACATGGACTTTATGAGCATTTTGTTTCTCGTTTTCATCTTGTTTATAATACTCCTCAATACGGGGACGGTTAACTAAATTCTCAAAAGATTATATTCTTTTTTATGTTTTAGATTTCTTTTAAAATCTTCCATGATGAAGGAACTTTATTAATAATAAAGAACAAAATTATGGATTCATATATATATATACATGTATATGTATATTAAGAATATGTTCTATTCAATGCAATTGTTCCATAGATGTATGACCAACCGTCTAACAATTATTAAATATGCTTAAAAGAAACTTCTTACTGGTTGTATTCTCTAACATGTATCCTTTTTTTAATTTCTCCCAAAATTCTTTTATAGTAACAATGTTCTAATAGGTGTCAAAAAGAATATTAGACATTCCGTTTAGAATATGTCCTATTCATATTTAGTTATTAATATCCTACTTCTGTCCACCATGAATTTTTGTCACGATTTCATTCTTATTGTTTTTTAGCCTTAGTATGTTGAGAGCATAGACAATCTTAAGAGTTGCAAAGAGAAAGTGCGTTTTATTTAGTTAAATTTTTCCTACTATCTACCGTGAATGTTTGGCACTATTCTAGCCTTGGTGCGTTGAGAGCACAAATAATCTTAAGAGTTGCAAGGAGAAAATATATCTTCTCGAGTATCTCAAGAACTTCTCTTTATTAAAACGTTTTGGTTTGACAAAGTTTATAACCCTCTCTATAAATGTTGCAAATGTCTTTTTTTTTTTTTAANGGTAGAATTGCAAATGTTATTTTTTAGAATGAAATGAAGGCCTAAAAATGGTAGAACAAATGGGAGAAAAATTGAAAATTCTCAAGAAATGGCTTCAAAACCTGTAATACTACAGCTTTCCCCAAGGCTTTATTAGCTCCCACTAATCTGGTGCAAATGTCCTTGGAGTAGGTTGCCAACCGCTCAAGCTCTCCAACAGTTTTTAGTTTTGTTTTGTATAGATTCATATTCTCTTTATTTTGGAAATATACAAATGCATTTCTAAGTATATCAAGAATTTTTTTAACTTGAGCAAGAAAAATGTCTTGCGGAATGCACAAAGCTTCAACACGTGGAAAGAAATCAAGAGAACCAAAATCTTTGATAGCAAACTCAGTTCCAAGTGAGTGAATGAGCTTATGCACTGATGAAGGTCGAATTCGAGTGATGGGAATTGCATGACGTTTGACAAAACGAATTAAGTTGAGCTTCCAGGTGTTGATGCCAGATAGATTATTTGATTCCTTAAAAACCACTATCACGTTCATGACAAGCTCAGCCATGGAGATTTCTCAATTAAGAGATGTGAGCAAAGCGATGGCTTTTTCAAGACCATCCAAAACTGGCGGCTAGTAGGCACTCAAATGAACCAAGCCAAGCCAGGGTAGTAAGCTGCCTATTTTTGACCCGTTTGTAAAGGACAAGCTTAAGCCTAGCTTGATCAATGTATTTCACCTGCACATTTTTATCACCCAAAACAAGATCGAGCATCTTAGCAAGCCAAGTTTCTATTCATTTTAACAAACCCAAGGTTTTTTTTATAATTACCCAAGCTTTTGTAAAGCAGAAACCCAAGGTGTTAAAGCTCAGCTTGTTGAGCCAAGCCTGATGTTAATCTGAGCTTAAACTATTCACGAATAGCTCAGTTTGTTCGTAACCCTATTTGCTAGCATGTTCCAAGTGATTGAAATACAAAGATCAAAAATTCTGTCCGTGGCCTACCCCAAGGTGGTGCGAAAGGTAAATAACTTCACTGTATCTTGTAAACCAGCTAGTTCCTTCCTGTGATAGGTTATCATGAACATCCGATTGCCAATTCAATCTTCCGAAGAGAAGGGCAAGTGAAGATTTCCCTCAAAATGGAAAGAGAAAAGGATTAAGAGTCATAGTCATGGACCATTAAAAAATGTCGCTGGAACTGATATTGGTAGGAGAACAGAGCCAAGCCCCTGAGGTTGGTCATGATTCTGATTCTAGTGTCCTGGTGCAATATTTCAATGCTTAACAACAAATATGCCATATATCATGTGCGCTACTCAGATAATTACCTTTATGAAAGATCCAACACATACAATTTGATCTGATCCAACTGCATGACAATTTAATCGATTTTAGCCTTACATGGTTCTTGCCGGCTTGATTGATATTGCAACTCTACTAAACATTTCCCTTCATCTCTAGTATTTCATGCGGCACAAGGAAAGTAGTACCATTCATGTGGTTGTGCAGTTCACTAGAGGTTGGGCATATAGAGCACCAATCATCTTGTCACACTCTTAATCTGAGATCATGAGCCGAGGATTAAGATAACCATCATGGAGAACTCTTTCCATAAGCATGTAAGGCATCTTATCACGGTATCATAAAACAATAGCAAAATAAATTTAAATAATTAATATTCAACTTTATTTCAAATAACTAAATCAAATATCTTACAAATAAAATTCTATGATTTTGCATCAAATCTTAATAAATCCTAATCTAAAATAAGATATCAAAGTCTACCTCTAATTCGCTCTCCCTTATCGAATCCTCGAGTCAAGCTATATTTTTGAATCTACAAAAATAATAAAATAAAGTAATGAGCTAAACAGCCTAGTAAATAATGATTACCTTGACTAGATAATTTATATGATAATATGAGTTGCAAATGTCAAAATATAAATTATTATTAATCAGTGCACAAATATAATCAAATTCATTTTCAAAACATGAATTCAGTAACATTAGTATTTTCAAATATTCAAATACATAATCATATAACAAATTTCGAAACCAATCACATTTAAAAATCTAATTCAAAATAAATTTACTTAACTCATCAGTCTTTAACTATGACCATACTTATATCCTGTGGCTAGCCAGAACAAAATAGTGAGCTAAATCAAAGTACCAATATATCAACTCCATTGGTAAGGTCAAAAATCAATGCACCGCTCCTATTGGCAGGATCAAAAACCAACATATAACCCACATTGGCAGAATCAAAAACTAATGTATAACCTCTATTAATGGGATTCACTGAGTACCAATATATAATCCCCATTGATGGAACCCACTGAGTACCAATATATAATCTCTATTGATGGGGCCCATTGAAACATAATTTGGCTAAGAGTATAAATTAGATCCATATTAAAATACTTTTGCAATATAATATATCGATATTATAATTTTCATTGAACATATGCATAATCAATACACCATAGTTTTTCAAAAATCTCAAATTTTCAAATCACTTGCCCTTCAAAATATAATGTCATAAATCATGCATAATTCAAAGAGTAATTCTGGATCATTTTGGGTATAGATATGCGATTTTTACAAGTGGATCTAATATCTAAAATGTTAAAAAAAATTTTTAGTTTCCTAGGTCTAAGATGAGTGGAACATCAATTCTTGATCCTTGATTTGAAATATTTTAAGCTTATGCTCCTCTATGTTAACAAGAATATAAGGTTGTTTATCGATTTTAGATTTGATACTCAAATGTTCATTTATTGAGAGATAAGAAAGTTTATTCCTGATCTTGTGATAGAATGGTTAAATCAAGAGTAGTTGATGATTTTGGTAAGAAACTTGATATCCTTATTTAGAATTGAGATACTAATTTGATTTATAAGCAATGAAAGGTTCTGATTCAGATCAACTGTTGAGGTATTGGCTTCTCTCTTATGAAATGATTTAATGATGAAATTGCATCAAGAATTAGAATATCGAAAAGTTCAAAGATGAGATTTGAACTATGAATCCCAACATTGGGAAAACATAAGTAAAAAAATTTCGAGGATGAAAATTTTTTTAGAAGAAGAAAATGTAATACCCACACGACTCTAAAAGCAGCATCAAACAAAACAAAAAAAATTTCTTAAGGCCGGCACATACTTTGCACGTGCTGGGAAAATAGAAAATCATGGTGAAAAAGGGGAAGCAAGTCCAAAGAGGACTCATCTTCCACTTCCCTCTGAACAAGCCCGACTTTGAGAAGGATTTTTAGCATCCTCCCACCTCTATTTAAAGACCGTTCCACCCTCTCTTCAATCCATACTAGAAGAATCAAGTTTTGGATAGAACCATGCTGTTGATTGATGATGTCCAATGATTTCCACCACAACCATGGATCAATACCATCAAAATCTAGGTAAAGATATATTCTTTGAATTTATTATGTTCTCTAATCCTTAATCCATGGATTCCGACCAATGAACCATCTAATTTTGGTCAAAAGGCGCTCAGATCAATTCTCCTATTTTCTTGGTTTTTCTGTTTGTTTCTTGAATTTTTTGATGGCAGTCGTCGCCACCGACCACTGGCCGATGGTCATCCACATGCGCCACCTTGACTTGCATCCTTTGCCACCACTATCATCGAGAAGAAGCTCCCCTACTTTGAGAATCAAGGGGGGGATCGAAAGAAGGACATAAGTCCCCTGTTCCGCAAGGAAAAAAGAAAAAGAAAAAAGAAAAAAA
>KE505140.1:98604-108716 GCA_000441515.1 Elaeis oleifera
TTTCCAAACTTATACCTCATGGCTTATGAGGATGAAAAGAAGAAAAAAAGAAGAAACAAAGGAGAAAAAAGCATCAATTAAGGGGAACAAGCAAAGAAAATAGAAAGGAGGAAGAAAGTATAGCAAGTCTTTGCCTCATGGCTCAAATAATGAGATAAATATTGAAACTCTTCCGAATTTACTTTAATGAATTATTTGAAGCCTTTCATGAGCTAATGGATGAATACAAAAAATAAGACTAAAAACAAGAGCTAAAGAATCAAATCAATTTTTAACTGAAGAAAAAATAAATATTAAGTGAAAAAGAAGATCTTTTGAATAAAAGAAAGCATGAGCTAAGAAGAAAGAGAATTTAATAAATATGAAAATCCTTAGTTGAAAAAAAAGAAAACTCTTAAAATCTGAAAAATCTCTTTTGAAAGAAAATACTAAATTAAGAAAAAGATTGAAATATTAAAGTCTATAGTTGACCAATTCATATTAAGTTGTCAAAAGCTTTAAATGATTTTGAATGATCAAAAGGCTGTTTTTGACAAAATAGAATATGGTTTTAATACCTTGCAAAAATAGAAATTTGTCAAAAATATGTTTACTAGAGTTTATCATGAAAATCATTCTATAGTTTGCTTTAAATGTAACAAAGTAGGCCATAAACTTTCTGAATGCAATATCTAGAGAAATGGTCATACTTGTGTCAAGAAAATTTGGATTTCAAAAGAAACAATGTGCACTAACTCAAATGGACCCAAGAAAGCTTGGGTACCAAAATTCAGAAAATGACTTTGCAGATGTACCAAGCATCCAAGGGCATAAAAAGAATCAATTCTTGGAAATGGATGCTTTGGATGGATGGGTGATGATGTTCGGTAAAGGCTAAACTTATTCTCACATCATACCATCTTGATTATTGAAATTACTTAGTTTAAAAGCTTGATTTTGATGATTTATCTATGCTTAAAATAATCACACTCTATGATTTGAATGATTTGATTATCAATTGATTTGCAAGGATTTTGCTCTAATGCTTGAATGCGTTGATCACTATGCTCTAATACTATCTGTGATTTGCTCGATACATTTTCGATACATATCTTTTCTGAATTTAAATGATAGATTTTTATTAAGAAAGGAAAGAATGAATATTGAAGTAAATGCAATGCTTGATTTTACTGCTCAAAATCTTTTGGAAAGTTCTATTCCCTTTACAAACTTAAAGCAATTACTTGATTGAAAATCTAAATATAGAGTCAAATTCATTCAAAAAGGGGAGAAACTTTTGGTATCTGAATGCAAGCTAATTTCTAAAAGGAAGCAATGTTTTGAAAATATTTAAATTAAAAAAAAAAGACAAGTTTTGATACATTTTTTGAATTTGATGCATTTTGAATTTGATACATTCTTACATTTAAATTGATTTGATGATATTCTTGATCTTTCCCTTGAGCTTTTTGATGTTGTCAAAAAGGGAGTGATGATGAGTATATGCTTAATTTGCTTGAAAGACTCTTAATTTGAATGATATGCTCATGTGTTTGCTTAAAATGATCACTTTAAAATGAGTATATGTATATGTATGAAAGTTGGTATCAAATGTATTAAATCTAAAATTTTTGGATAAATTGAAACATTCATGAAGTGTATGTCCATATGTGTTTATCTCATTACTTCATGATTCATATTAGCAAAATGAATTATACATATTATTCTTAATTTTACGTATATACTCAAAATTTTGCCATCATCAAAAAGGGAGAGATTGTTGACCCCATGATTGATTTTGATGATCGCCAAACTTTAAGTAATTATGAATTTAACCATGTGTTTCAAAAATGAATGTAGGTCTTTTCAGGTGCTTAAATTGAAAAATTCATCTATGAAAAAAATTTTCTTAAGTTGGCAAGCCAAAGCACTTCAAAGAACATATTTTCTCATGTTTGGCCAAGACGAGTCGACTCCTTTCTAAAGAGAGCCGACTCCATTCGCAAGATAGAAAGCTGAATTCTGCATGTCTGAGATCGAGCTGACCCAAAATGAAAATCGAATCGACTCGAAAATCGAATCGACTTCAAATGAAAATCGAGTCGACTCGTGCCTTGGGACTGTACTAACAGCTAGTTTTTCTACACTTCTCCAACGGCTAGTTTTTACTTCTAACGGCTATTTCAGCCCTTCCAACGATCAAAACTCACTCTCAAGCCTCTTCTAAGTCTATAAAAAGCTAGAGAATCATTTGAAAGAAGATTAAGTGGATTAAAGAGGAAAACTTTCAGATTGAGTGAGCTTCGTTGAAAATCATTGAAAGAAAGAAAAAAAGATTTAGTGCACTGTTTTGAGAGCCTTCGAAGAGTGATCTTCTCCAACATCTTCTCCATCCTGTCAAGTATCAATTGAAGAGAAGTCAAGCTTCAAAAGAGCAATTCAACAGCCACTTCTCCGAGCTTCAAAGAGTTCATATTTTCTATTTTTCTTTTTGTGCTGAAATTTCATATCTTGTAATTTTTCTTATAACTTTTGGAAGAAAAACCTGGGGATTAGGACCATCCAAGCCCACAATTGAATTTTGTAGATTTTGGTTGGTGAGCTCATAAACCAACTGGATTGATTATGAGCCCGAAAATAATCGGTGTAAGATTTGGTTGGTAATCCCGAAAACCAACCAGATTTGTTGTGAGCTCAAAAAACAAAGCATTGTAATCAGGTTGATTATAGTGAAATTCCAAGGAGAGCTTGAAGAGTGGACATAGATGCAAGATTGCACCGAATCACTATAAATCTTTGTGTTTGTGTTGTACCTTTGCTTCTTGCTTTACTTGTTTTATTATTTGCTTAACTTTGATTTATCTCTTGTATAGCATATCGCATATCTTGATTCCACTGCTTCTTTAATTATACACTTCACAACCGCTTGAATTGATTTAATTAGAAGCACATAATTGCCTTAGAGCTTAATTTGGTTAAAATTTTTAAAAAATCCAATTCATCCACCCTCCCTCTTGGGTTACTACCTCTGGGCAACAATATAAATACTAGAAGTATGGATATAATATGGATACAAGTCGAATGGTTAAACTTTATGATCACAGAATCAAAGATATTACTAAATAGATGGTAAATCAAGTTAATAGCATATTAATATAGTTATATATTCTTTAAAAGTACATGATTTGCTATATAAATTAAATATGATTATAGATGGAAGGATATTCAGATATGGATTGGGTGATTGTCCATCCAAATCCATATCCATTTTTTTTTATGGATATGAATAGAGATACAGATAGTAGTCAAATACTAGAATTTCTATTCATATCCAGATATATTTGGATACAAAAATAGATCTGGATGGATAATATCTAGGCCACTTTCACCCCTACTACTGGCCATGATATTATCATTAGATTTTGAACTGACAGCAAAGGAAATTTAAATTACATGAACTAGCAATAGCTCATCTGCTGCATGGGTAAGTGATAGAAGAGTTTTGGCAATACATAAAGCAGTAAGTCAGCTCGGTGGATGCTTGTAATCTAATCAAAAGAGCAGTTGACTGCATGTGCTAGATGTCTTTGCTGTTCTCTCTAGAAGGTTTTCACCAGAGGAAAGGAGAGAAGAGATGTAATCATGGATCGGAGGCAGAGATTTCATTAGATGGTTTTATCTCATTAACAGGCAATATTTGGAACATTTGCTTGTTACATAAGAGAGCACCAGTGGACTGTTGAATCAGACATGAAAGAGGACAGATTTTAATCATTGAGACAAGAGAAGGGGATTAGATGTTTCACATTTTTCACTCTTTGAAGTAAACAACTTCTCTTTTATGATAATGGACTAGAATAAAATAAAAGCTGGCCAACAAGAACACCTAGCAGAGATCCTTGTTAAAGTCTGAAATTGACATGGGCTTTACAGCAATTTGGGTTATATAATAAATGATGGTGATGAATGTTATTATTCTTTTCATTTTTATTCCACCTACCTTGCTAACAATTACTTCACATTCACATGCTCCGTCTAAATAAATTTCCAGAGAAATTCGTGCAAGCATGTCAGACTCCAACAGCTACATTCTTATCATGCAACATTATGACAGATCCTTTAGTTTTTCACTGGCTTTTGTGATTTCCTTAATCAAAGTAAATGAAAAGGGCACTGAAACTGCATTTCTGATAAATGCAATACATTGGAATCAACAGCTTTTTCTGTAGAAAGATGACTAATTTTAAATGAACAAAGAAAGCTAAAGCATATACAAATCAGCTGATGTTTCTATTAAGCATGAGATATGGGAGATAAGATACTTAAATCAATACACGAGTGCAAACCTGGATGATGACCTAGCAAATGGAAGAAAGATGTCCAAATTAACAAGAACAAACCTGGATGATAACCTTTGCACATTCATTGCATGGGAACATTGTAACATATAATTTCTGCAAAAATGTCAAAAGAAATTTCTTTTACTGCAAAATAACAAATTCGGTTAAGACATATTTGTGGTGGGCGCATAGAGGCATTCTTAAACTATTATCAGTTGGAACCTTCAAAGTGCAGCAAAAAACTATTAAGAGTCAGATGCAGACGTATATGCTATCTAAGATTCAAAAATCGTTGCAAGGATATCAAGTTACATGCATCAACTTTCAGCAAGAATGAGCATAGAAAAGAATTCACATACATAACGTTCATTGTATGGTGAAAATTCCAAAAGACAGAAGCATTTGCCTAGTCTGCAAGCACTCTATCAGCTATTGCTCATTTGTTCAAGCTCATTTTTATTATTTTCTCGAAATATATATAAAGTTATGGAAAATTTTATGAATCTTTTTGGAATTGCTTAAAATGATGTCACAAACCATTATTTGCAATAAAATATCCAAGTTATGCATGTTGTATATATCTGTGTATTGCAAGCATGTCAAAATCCCCAACTTTAGGTAAAACTGAGGTGCTGTCTATGCAAGTGAACATTACAGGCTAAAGAACAGATGTAAAGACACCTTCATCTCAAAGGAGCTAAAGTTGCCTATTGCTGCTCCATCACAGATGATCAACTCGAGTGAAATTCATTTGAACCTCTCTTCCTAATTGGATTATAAATGACCCAACATGCAGAATTCCTAGCTGCTTCCAATTTTATCCATTTATCCCGCCAGCCATAAACCCACACAATAATGAGAAGCAATATGGAGATGCCATGACAGAAAACTAATGTGGGCCCATGCACTATCCTTGGACATAAAACATGTCAAGAGGTGCTTTACATGATGACCTCTCTACATGTATCCTACAATCCTGTGCTTCTGTTTTCGCTCTATTGCAATATTTGGGATGAGATATGGGATATTAGTTAAGTTGATGACTTAATGAGTTTCTTGAGGTTTAAAAAAAAATTGCTCATAACTCTGCTTTAAAAGATAACCATATAAATTAAAGCAAATATTCTTCTAAATACATAATGCACCCTTCTTTATATGCATATGCAGGGGAGACAAGAGTACTCTGTTCAGCATTAACGTGTTCCAATATTACCTATACATACTGGAGGTAAACATTTGCTCACCAGCAATCATGTCCGACATTGACTTGTGTGCAGAGAGGCTTTTATGCATTTGTAAGTGCCTTTAACTAGATGTATTAGATTGGAACTTCATGGATGGCAATGGCATAGCGAACAGTTATCTCCAACATGTGAGCCAAACTAACAAGAGAATGTTCTCAAAGTTATATTTAATGTTCTTGGAACATTTCTCAAACGTACAGGAGTAATGGAAAAATCAAGACTTATCTGTCAAATGACCTTACTCAACGATATTATAAAAATGTGATATGCAAATAACCTCTGAAAATAGCAAGTTGTGAAAAATATGCCAACATAAGGGCTATTTAATTACTGTCTTGGTCTGATGAGCCCCTAATTAGAAGCAGGCATCAGGAAGGGCTCAGGCTGTAGTATTGTAGGCATGGACCAAGTTTTGGCTGACAATGAAGCCCATCAAGAAAGAAATATGCATCAAACTAGCTTGGTGTTGACATGGCCCAATAAGCCTATTACATGCTTAGAGTGGCTTATTAGCCTAGTGAATTAAGTATTTGGAAAGCTCTAAGAAAAAATGTCATGACAATGCAAGATTGTGACATAGCATCTACAGGACAATCAATTAAGTAAAGGCTGCAAAAATCATAATAGTTGTCAATCTCATAAAAAGGGCAGGCTGGAAAAATGTGCCTCAGATATTCAATTTGAAAAAGGTCAGTTATTAGTATTTAGGCGAAGAGTAAAGAAACCACACAACACCCAGACCACATTCATACACAATGCTATGAGTGCAACATGCTAGCAATCTGGAAGAGCCTGTTTGGTGGGCAAGTTTTACCAAAACAAGCTTATTCAACTCCCAAAATGAACCATACAACCTGTTTTGCCAAAACTGGCAAGTAATAAAACCTGATAATTGAGTTCTATTAAAAATATGCATCCTCTTTTTCATGAACCTACCTTCTAGATAATCATGCTTTGATTATCCATTTTAGAAAACTCATCAGCAACCAACCAGCTCTAAGTGGCCATCTAACTATCAATTTATTGTATCATTCGAAGTAATTTCTAACATATAGCTCAAAATTTAAGCTCCTTCACGAAATCAAAGATCAAGGGTGACCTGTCCAGAAGCAGATGCATGGTTTGTGTTGAGGATAGCATTAACTTCAGCATGAACAACATAGCTGCCAGAGAAAAAGATAAGAAACATTCATGATGGATATAGAATTTATAGGCTGATTTGACCAAACAAGAAAGCAAATAAATAGAGAAAGTAACAAAACAAGAGAGAGAGTTAATCTACTCTAATATGCATACGCAAAATCTGATTTGGTCTATGTTGGTACAATATCACTTTAGACATGTCATTTACTCAAAAATTGTCGAGCCTGAAAATTCTGTCAACAGACTGAAGAAATGGAAAAGCATTTGACATGTTATGATCATTGGCCACAGTTAAAAAAGCACTGAATATCTATGATCTAGTCACGATATACCAGCCTCATACCATCAATTTGAATCCAGTTAATCTCCTGCTTCACCGATTATCTACAAAATGGAATATCAATCCCAAATAAACTCGAGAAGAACCAACCATGATAGATAAAATACAGTCCCCTCCATGCGCCCGCACCCCCCCTCCCCACAACAGCAAACAACCACCACCTATTCAAGACAAAAAGAGGAAAACAAGAATGCCTAATCAACCTAAAAAGAAAGTTAAAGACTTACGGGAATTTTGTCTCCAGAGGATCTCCATTCATAGATATCTGTAGAAGAAGAAAATGACAGGATTGCATTATTCAAAAGAAAGCTAAATTCCTTTTTGGTCATCTAACAGAACATTTGGTAGGGAAAAGCAAAAACCCCTCTAAATGACAATTAGGACTCAAGGATAGAACATAATGTAGGAACAATGAACAAATAGCATACTTAGGAAAGATAAAAGACTGGAATGCTGGAGGGTCTATTGGCAATTTAGCATAAAAAGTGTTTCTGTGGATCAACAAAAGTTAGTTGAAGGTATATAAAAATTAACCTTTGCCCAAGGGAGCTTGTCATCAGAACAACCTCTTGGAAATCCATTATAGCCAATGCCTAAATTCATTGACGACAGAATTAGATCTCTATGAAACTTAAAAGTAAATAGAGGAGTGCTATTGGTTAAGATAGATAATAGTGACACTGTAAGAAACAATAAAATATAGGAAACACATAAATGGCATTAAATGTAATAGATTTGAAACGAATTATTCAAACTTGTGATCTCACCAAGAATTATTCCGTTTTGACTGACCAGGCATGCTCCAACCTACAAATGATGGTTGATTCAAAAAATAAGTATAGCAAGATGCAAAAATGCAGCCAAATGCAGGAGCAGAGATTTGAACAAGAGATAGTAACAGCTCCAATCACAATCAAAGGATAGCCCCAAACACAATGTACGATCTTATTAAAATTAAGAAAAAAGGATAAGAAAGAAAGTTCTTACTCTGCAGAGTACAATGAGATAGAAACTTGACTATGAAAGATAACTCATAAAATGTAACTTAATCTCATAAAGGATAACCCACCAAGCATTTCCTTTGATGGTATTGGATATGTGCTCTTACTCATATTGCAGACGGTCAATAAGGAGCTTTTTCTGAAGCTTCTATAAAATTAATTAATTCATCAAATAAGGTAACCAAGAAACCCAAAAAAAGTCCCAAAAGAAAAGTAAAAGCCTTATTGATTAGGACTAAATGGTCGGTATCGAAACTAAAGGGGTATATGCAGAAAAGAAGACCGTGAGTTTCCTTGACCAAATAGTTGCATGTTACTAGTGTCAGATATCTCAAAGCATCGTTTGCAAGAACATGGAGCTGCAATAATCCTATTTTAGTAAATTTAACTCCATATATTCTAGTTCTGTCTTCTGCCAGCTAAGAATATAGTCATCAATCAAAGCTTCCAGCAACTCTCATGCAAGATGTAACTCTCAGTAAAATAAATTAAACTTAGTGGCTTTTGTAATTTACAACTGCCATATTATCAGAAGGTTGAATCAATCAAAACCCTTGCTTCGGCAAAGCAGTTCACAATTAAACTACATATCTTTTTCCATTCATTGATATATTTGTAAGAGACCAAAGTTGATGAGCAAGAGATTGTTTATCAGATGACTGTAGTTCTTAATTTTCCATCGCACATCATCAAGATTATGCCATGTACCACGTTGATCCCAGTAAACATGATTACATACTAAGCTCTTTCAATGAGAAACCATCAGCAAAATTACAGCATGGGCTAGCAAAGCTAATTAAAAAAATATCAAGCGCCCAAAAGAGAACTGCATAGGATTATACTAGCACTTGTATTTAGCACGTTACTGCCACCTATATGGATTTCAACCCTCACAAAGATAATATGACAAACAGTATACATTCAAATTAACAAGCTGCTGGCTTCACAAGAAAAACTAGAATTCTTTGCATTGCCGGCCAATGGATCCACTTGCCCCTAGAGAATTCGTTGCAAATTCATTCGAAGTAAGTTGAGACTCGTGAATTACTAAACACGACGAAAACCCTAACTATTACACTAAAATTTGGAATCACATAAAGTGGCATTACTAATTAAATTAATGGAAGCAACAAACGAAAGGACCGGCCGAAAATCTCACCTGCCTGTTGGGATCCTTAGAACGCTTCGCTGAAAGGAATGCAATGGCCATAAAGTAATCATCCCACGAAAGATACCTAAATTTTCCCAAGATTTATTCAGATAAACATCGATTTGTACCAAAGTTAGTAAATTTATCATATCAAAAGAAAGGAGAGTGGAAAATTTGAAACAAACCCTTTGCGCTTGGAGGGATCGAAGGGGCTCTGATCGGTGGAGTTCTCGACGGTACCATTGGTGGAAGGAGGCGGAAGGAGGCGAGGAGAGGGCCTATTAAAGTTCGAGGAGATGAGACGGAGGGCAATCGCAGAGGCGAGAGCTCCGATGGCGGCGGAGACTGAGATGAGGGCGAGATCTCTGGAGCTCATGGCGGCGGGGATCGGAGGGTGGGAGGCGGGAAAAATAATAATAAAAATTGAATGGGGGAGAAGTAAGTAAGCGAGATGCGGGGCTTTTGGCTGCCGCGGGAAAGGAGAAAAGATGCGGTTTCAAATAACGGCGTTATAAGGGGCCTTTAGCTTAAAGTCGAGGGGATATCGTTCTGGCGTTAATAGGTACCCCTCCTCGGCATTGTGTTTTTTCAAAAACATATAAAAATATGAAATCCGATATAGAAAATATATTTAGGTCCTATCTGATAAAGTTTTTGAAGGATCAAAAAGTATTTTTAATTCTCTAAAAATATTTTTAGATAGTACAATGATGATTGATAAAAATTAAAAATTATTTTGACTTTGTCAAAAAGTTTAAAAAGTCTATTTAGAAAAAACTTCATTTGTTAATTTTTTTCTAGAGTGCTTTCTAACCAATATCAAGAAGTTATTTTGATTTTAATGAAATTTTTAATAATCAAATATCCACTAACAAATCTCATAGTTACATCTTATATCATATCACATAATCATAA